>DWJZ01010374.1:0-10151 GCA_018249125.1 Asbolis capucinus
TATATATATATATACATTCATAACAGTAAAAAGTAATTTTGTTCCCCCAAACCTCGCCATGATAAATTTTCGATGCTGTTTCGGGTTACAAATCACTATGACGCACATATTTTAAGTTAAAGCTTAATTTACAGTTGGTATTTATATGCAGAAAAATTTATAACTCCTATTATAAGATTTGATATAAAATTTTTGGTGTTGAATATAAATTATTTCAATGGGACCAAAGTTGGAATAATAAATGCAGAGCTGACTTAAGAACGATAAATAATTTTAGAGCTGACACTATAAACTTTCATACTCGTACACACAAAATATTATGCAAATTCTTAGCGAGATATTCGTATAATTTTAAAGTTTTTAGACAATGTTGATGCTACAATATTTCTGCAAACACTGGTCCCTTTGGAGCCCTCCTGTTTCGTACTAACATCATTTTCAATTTAACTCCTAATTGTGTATGGCCCCATGGGGAACATACCTATTCACTCCATTTGAATAGATTAAACGAAACATTCCCTGGCTTATCACCAGTACAAATAAATTGGACGTTGACACCAGTTTAAATAAATTGGGGGTTTCAGACTCCAGTTAAAATCTCAAAGGATTTAACGGAGATACAGATTCTGCTGAGGAGATATTCTTAGAAAACACATTTGGGGCGAAATGCTGACATGTTTCACCGCAAGCGATGCGATTAGAGAATAATTATTCTAAACATTTTTTTTTTGTATTCCTTATAATTCTATTTATAAAATATGGACAATTATGATCATCATAAACATTTTCTTAAAGGAGCTATTAAAGTCACCATTAACAATTGTGAGTGAGACATTAATACAAATTACGACAATGGTGGCAATGCTGACACATTTTAAAATTGTCAGCATCCCGAGACTTCGTTTATTTGCTCAATATTTTCGCCGTCATCTCTCATATTTCACAGTGAGGCGGCATGTGGTTAGACGGTTCGGTAAAATAAGATACGACCAAATAGAAAGTATCTCGAGAAGGATCTTTTAATTAGAATTGGTAATGTTGAATTTGATTGAAATCTTGTGTGTCTTCGAAACAGATTTTATGCTTTAAATAAACCTGAGCTGTGCTAATAATATGATCTTGTATTAATGAGTTACGTGAATGAATAAATATCTTATAAATTTAGATAAATTAATTCCTTGAAGCTTTAAATTACAACATACATATTTTTAAGGCCGTGTAAAGTAACTTGGATATACGTACTTATCAAGACTGAAACTACACATATACAACTAGAAACAGAACAATTTCGTGATGATAAATAAAAATGTGTAAAAATAAATCTAGAATATCGGAAAAGATACTACACTGGCGCCTCAGTACCGGTTGAAATCTATATATGTATATGTACATATGTATATAAAATGCTTTGTTCTGAATGACTGTCTGGAAGATCAACGTACAGCCTTAATCGCTGATTATACAGACCTTAAATTTGGAGGGTATGTTCTTTGTATGACGTAGGCATCCAATAAGAACGGATTTTTCGAAATTCTACCCCTAAAGGGGTAAAAAACGGCGGCAAGGTTTGTATGGGACAACTTGATTTTTTGGTCCAATGTTCTTCAAACTTTGCATAAACATTCTTTAACAAAATTGATGGCAGAACTGTTTCATACTTTTTTTAAAACTCAGCGCCTAAAGGGTTTAAAAAGGGGTAGAGAGTAATTATTAATAAAAATCGCAAAACAATTTCATCAGGCATCAACCCATCGATGGCCCACTCCTGAGAAAGGGCCTCTACTCATACTGAGAAGGCCTAGAATATACTTCACCACGGTCCTCCAATGCAAATTGGTTGAGTGGAATTTTATCAGACGACTTTAAAAGAATCATAAAATTTTCAGCCGTAAACAGGCCTGTTTAGTTATAATTAAGGGTTGTTGAAGTTAAGCACAATACTTAGCAACTTGGGAAGATTTTTGCTGCCTAAATTAGCAAGAGTCTGGTTACAAATGCTCTGAACTTCTTTCGCTCCAAAGTTTTTCAGAGATTTATTAATTGTTTCTTATTGTTTGGTCGTTATGAAGACCATTTACATTTGTCTTTTCTAATATAATAGCTGTTATACAGGTGGTAAATACTTGCAGTCGTAATTTGTAACACTATTTCTTTATATATCCTTACTTCAAATACTAGTAGTATTTATGGATGCCGATGACTATGGCGCAGGTAGCTTAATTGTTTTCTAATATATGCTGATTTGACCCACAAGACATACACCGATGACACCTGCAAAATATTGTTGACAAATGTGCCTAAGTTTGTCCTTATTACGAGTATGTGTGGTGTAGTTTCATCTTTAAAATAGTATATGGTACTTAAATTTATTATGTACTAGGGTCTTCTTCCAACTCGGTCTGTGTAGTATCAATGTTAATAAAAACCATCTCCAGATATTAAAACACGTCAATCCGTCACTCCGTCTCGACATATAAAAGGACAAGCACACAATTTGACATTTATAATATAAGTATGCATTTAAATCAATTTTAAACACATCCATTCTTCCATTTTAAATACGTTTTCAAATTTAAACTAATTAAGAATTATGTCAACAAATGAGTCAGCTACCGTAGTGCCGTCTACGTCCAACCGTAAAATGATTTTACCACCTACTGGTATTGTGTGCCTTTATAAGCATGGCATTTAATGCCTATAGAAAGAGAACATGAATAACCTCACTCTGACAAAAGCCCTCCAAACCTCTATCTCGGCCAAGTCACAAGCTCGCTATTGTGCTCAAGTACAGTCTAATCTCTATTGTTCTAAAGTAATCTTCAACGAACACTTCAATACCGACTCGAGTGTTTCTAAGTCTTGAATCTCTAAACTTATTACTATGATATCGTAATTCAATTTACGAACATGTGATAATTTATTATCGACTTTTTATTTTCTTTTAGTAAATACTCGCTGACATTTCTGTTCACCGGCTAGTAGACACAAATATGTTATCTAAAAGTAAGTCGTAAAGTTTTTAGTACCGTTTACCTTTATCATAACTTAATAACTATCACGACCACCATGCAGCCTAATAGGCAGTAAACTCGTCTGATGAGCAATGTTTTTAAATTTGACTCCCAGCTGGGATAGATATTAATATATGACAGTTAAATATACTCTTAAGTCTTGGTTCTCTATAATATCCTCATTTATGTCAAACTACCTACAAAAAAGTAATCTTAATGCAGGGTATGAATATGTGGGTATTTTAAATGAAAAGTAAACAAAATGAGATACGGAATAAGTCGCAGATATAAATGAAACCTTTCACTTTGTAACTCAAACTGCCTTTGACCCAACTTGTAATATAAAACGTAAAAGTACATTTCCGTCCGTATAATTAAATTTTATCGATGAAACCTGAAATAGCTGACAAATCGAAGCCCAGTAACCTACTAAACGTTGTAGTTAAGCTGAGAGCACTGGCAAAAATCTCATTAAACGCTTGGTCTAGATTTCCAATCCCTGTCTCCATTGGTTACTTCCTCTAGTTCCATTCCAAAATGACGGTTCATTTTAGCATACACTGAAAATTGCTGTTAGGTGTACTGCATCTTAGCAGATTTTAAGACAGAATTTAGATTAATAACAACGGACTTTCAAAGGTAAATACCAAGTCTTCGATAAAAGATGTTTTGTCGTCATTGAAGGGTAATATTTTGTTAAAGTACGTCTAAATAGTTACCGTGGAAATGAGCCTTCATTCATGTATAATTACTGCGGGAATAGTATTAAATATTATGAGTAGAACCAAACTGTGAACGTAAACTATAGTAACACTTGTCTTCACAAACATTCTCATAATTTATAAGTTATTGTCTACATCTATTTCTCTTCGTGGCTTAATTCAACTTTAAAAATATCACAATTTTTCTATCTAAAAGCTAAGAATGATAGAAGCAAGTATGTAGTCAGCCTAAAACATATTTTGACGATTACAGCACTTACCTCAGCTGGCGGTTTCCCTCCAACAGAGACGCACTCCAAAACGATCATTTTGTCTTGAGTGGTAGAGTAGAAATTCCCCTCCAGTATTTTAGGTTGCTCGGGTGGAACTAGGACTGTGAGTCGGGCGTAGCGTGACCTAATTGCAGGTTCACCTGTACAAAGAGTTTTAATTTATTTGCGAAGCGAACAATGTACATTTATATTATGGTATAAATAACTTCACAGCTTAATGGTAGAACCAGAAACCGCAGCGTTGAAGTTAGGTTAATTTATTTGGGGCCAAGTTCGATTGTTATGACTGCAATGCTCGTGTGTTTTTGAACTAATTTTAACTATATTGATTAAATTTACAGCAAAATCTCTATAGTTTCCACTGTAACTAACCACTGTTAATTGAAAATTTAAATTAAAGTGCCAAACCCTTTCTTTAATATACAAATTAATAAATAAACCCATGAAATTCTTTGGGAATACTCGATATAAGATACTTTTCCATAAAGTACCTACTAGAAGCCACCTCAGTAAAGTCAACAGTAATGTTTTCCTTGCATTATTGGAGCGCACATCTCTCATGTTGATCGTACGTCATGACCGAGATAAGCAACTGCAGTTGCCGGTAAATGTATGGCGGACTGTCTAGTGCCAAAATAAATCAGATATTTCCATGAATTGGCATGCCAGTTTAGCCCTCAAGCCTATTAGAACAAACGTATGTCAGAAGTCTTTGTCTGTTATGAAAATTATCTTTGGTTTGTCAATTACATCTCAAAACCGCATTGCAGTAGGTTATTGGGTTCGCTCTTGGTTTTCTAAATTAGACCAAACTGTGGTTCAACTTGCGTTCGTAGTTATTTTGACACCTTAGAAGCTAAATTTTTATGTCCTTCTATCCAAAATCTCAAAATAATACTTCATTACATATTTCTATTTCCGTTATTTCTGTTCAAAACTGGACAGTTGATTGCGAACTCGCGCACTTTTGCGGTTTAACTAGATTATTGTGTTTAGAATTGGGAACTAGTTGGTCGTTTCCCTTTTAGATTTCATCGCCGAGTTTTAATGGACTTTTAACGAAGTTAATAATTTATTACTTGTTCGTACAATTTACGAGGAAACATTGATAAATTGTTATCCAAAGCTAACTATTTCGCAATTCTTGTATGAGTTTCATTTTAAACATTAAATATGGGAAGATTAATTCGTGAGATTTGTCATAAAATAATGAAGAGAGCTTGTTACAGATTGATGGGCGAGGAAAACTTATTTAATGAGTAATATGTCTTTTAGGTACGAAAGTCTAAAGAAGAAAACAACGAATGATTTTCTCAATCTCATAGAGGTTGCTAAATATTGCAATTTAAATATTGTATCTGTTGTAATCCAAATATTGTAATCAATTACTAAAAGTAACTGGGTAATATCTGTTGACAATTTTATTTTACTATTGTTAATTGTCCTTACTTCGCTCGATAAAGCTCAGGCTGCTGGATGTTTTGTATTTATATGTATTTTTATTTGTGAACAGATTTAAGTGTAATAAATGTTGTTCGCTAATCCTAGATTATTAGAATATATTGGTGACTGCCACATTCAAATCAGGAAGCCGTTTTAAAAACTATAAGGTACAAACACACGGTCAAACAGAAAAATCTAACAGCAATCGTAAGGGACGCACTACGTTAACATATCTCATTAATAATAATAGTGTATTAATGGGATATGTTCCAAGTATGTATCGAAAATGATTCTTCGTGTCAATTTATTCACTGTCAAAATCCAAAAACAATTGCTACCTTTATTTAGTCACTTAACACTCGCAAGTTTCAAGGGAATTTAAAAAGGTCCCAAAGTCCAATACTTTGGAACTAAAAGTTTTATCTAAACGTAAAAAGTTTGTAATTTCTTCTCAATACAGTGAAATCCACTTACGGTGTAAATTATTCTTCAGTCTGTTTCTGACAGGATTGCCAGTAAAGGTAAATTGTAACAACTTTAAGGGTCGAATTTATAAAATTACAAGCTTCCACACCTGGTTTCGCTCGCATTGTATGTGGATACAAAACAAAAAGTAAAAAGTAAGCAATAACTTATGTAAAAAGTAAAAAAAGTAAACAGTAATTTCTGTAAAATGTAAAAAAGTAAACAGTAACTTATGTAAAAAGTAAAAAAGTAAACAGTAACTTATGTAAAAAGTAAAAAAAGTAAACAGTAACTTATGTAAAAAGTAAAAAAAGTAAACAGTAAGTTATGTATTATTTCAGACTGCAACCAATGCTACTGTCAAATTTCATTACGATACGTGCAATCCATGACAGGCCGGTTGGCCTAGTGGTTACTGAACCTGACTACTACACCGGTGGTCGTGGGTTCGAATCCCACCCAGGTCAAACTTTTCTGTGATGAACAGGAATGTTTGGTCTGGGTGTGTAATAGAAATATCTATTTAAGTATGTATTTAGAAGTATATATGTATGTTTATCAGTTTTCTGATCACCATAGCACAAGCTAACGCTTAGTTTGGGGTCAGATGGCCGAATGTGAGAGGTCCAAAGATATTTATTTATTTATATTTATAATGAAATTTTGCAAAAAGATAGATTTTAGTCTCGAATGAGACTACTTTTTATTGAATTCGCACCACGCGGAAGAAATCGCGAGCTGAAACTAGTTGCTTATAAAATACGTTATCCGTGCATTCAACCACAACATCAGTATTTCTGAGAAGCATCAGGCCGGTTTCGAAACCCGACCCATGGAGGTGGAGTAGAATTTGTTGATAGCTTCATTGTTCTCTGCCAGCGCAACTTCCGCTGACAAGACGATCTCATTGAATTGTACAAAATTTCATCTGCATTCAATATTCTAACAATCCTACCAATATTATATATGTGAAAGTTTGTTACGATGTTTGGATTTCCTTCACGTGCTAACCGTTGAACGGATTAAGATGAAAATTGGCATACAGATAGACCACATTCAGAACCACATAGGATAGGTTTTACACCGGGTGTAACATCCCATGGCACCACGTTTATATTTGGTTTTCCTTCACGCGCTAATTCATAAACGGATTATGATAGAACTTAGTACAGAGATAGACCACATTCAGGAAATTAACACGGGATAAATTTTATCCCGACTGTAGTTTCTTCTAGGATGATGTGCACTTTTATATGTATGAATTTTATATGTACGGATTTGCGTTTCTTTCACGCGTTAACCATTAAACTGATTTAGATGGAACTTGACATAGTTATAGCTTATATGTAGGATAACATATAGACTACATATTCTTCGGCTTTAAAATAAAAGGAAGGTTTTTAATTTAACTGTATTTTATGTATATTTCTAAGTTAATGCGGCTTGCCATCTACGACTTCATCGCCACTTGCCATCAGATGGGATTGTAGTCAAGCATTAACTTATAATGCGGTGATAAACTAGTGGTTAAGAATTTCGCCTCCTACTCGGGTCCGGGTTCGAATCCCAGGGCGCGCACTTCTGACTTTAAAGAGTTACGTGCGTTTTAAGCATTTAAATATCACTCGCTATAACGGTCAAAGATGTTGTGAGGAAACCTGCGTGCCGGTTTGCAAAACTCAAAGGTATGTGAAGTCTGCCAATCTGCACTTGGCCAGTGTGGTGGACTATGGCCTTAACATTCAGAAAAGAGACACGTGCTCAATAATGGGCCGTGATGGGTTGAGATGACGTTGAAATGATGACTAACTTATATTTGTAACGAAAACAACATTTTGTTTGTAGCAACCCTAAACAGTGTTACGTCCGTATGGTATAGCTCTGTACTGTCCTAGATAATATTACCAATTTATTTTCAACCTTGTCCCAAATGAATAAGACGCCTATCTTGTTAATATAATTTATATTACATTTGTATATTAAGCATGACGTCATCATTCATGGGGCCTTGGTAGGGTTGCCAACTAGTTAGAAACAGTATTATACTATTTTTGTTTGTTTGTTAAATTGTATTTTTTGTTGTTATTTTATTGTTTTTTTATTTTTATTGTATTTTTTATTTTTATCATTTTGACAGTTGTCTACTAAAATACGTATAATATACCTAAGTCGTAAGTTGTGCAAGAAGCATTAAAAAGTATGTCTTTGAAATATAAAAAAACTAGAATACTGTATTTTTTCCTTAAATACTGTTTGCTTTCGTTACCTGACCAAAAATTTGTGAATTTTTAAAAATAATTATTGCAGTATTTTATTTTTGTAATCTTTTGTGAGTTGTTGGCAACCCTAGACCCAGGTTTCTTAGGATACAAAGACAATAGTTATAGGATACTTTTTATCCCAGAAAACTGCTTTGTTCCCGTGGGATATATGAGATAATATGTATATTTGTGTGGCAACTCTAAACCCACTGGACCACTTTAGGCACAATTGTGCATATTTGTAGTTTATATGACGAGAAGAATTATTGGATAGTTTTCATTAAATATTCTTCACAAGCAAAGCGAGGCCAATTTATAGTTAATATAAAACAAACCCGCAACAAAACTTGATGATCTGCCAAAACGATGTGACGCAACATGACCCGACATGTTAACCTACTTACGAGATCAGATGCACCACAATAAGACGTATTCAATAAGACTTTACAAATTGTTGATTTGCGTAAGAGAGGAAGAAATAAAATTATAAGTAGGTCACGAATTTTAGGTTAGAAAGGAGTTATAAGGCGGAAAGAAATCCCCTTCACTTTTCAATAGGATTTAAAAAACAAAGACAGGTCAAAATCATTATCTGTGGAACGAAAAGTGATTAGTCGTCGGGAACCTTTTCTGTCTGTGTCGGTTTTCCTGCCCGTGTATGATGTGGGATTCAAGAGAAGAGTGCCGAGACGCGGTCCGCAGGCCACAGGTTGCCGACCAATGATCTATGCTATGCGAAAAATGTATATTCTAATCTATGCACGAACATCCACGAAACTCTATTCTAAATTTGAATATATACATGTGTGAAAGCAAATACTTATTGCACTCTTTTATCTGTGTGCGGGCTCTACACACCTATACCTATTGTACATGTGTGGGTGATATACAGGTGGATTATTTTTGACTAGCATTATATATACTGGATTATCTCTGTAATCATAAAGCCTAAAATGGCTGGCGTGAATCACAAGAGAATTCAAAACATGGCATCTTATGTAAAATTTGTATAAGAGTACTCGTAATTGAGAAATAAATCTTAAACAATTATTTAAGCTTCTTAACGCTTACAAAAGCTTAGCGCGTAGAGACTGTATCAAAAGCTTGCTTAACCAGGGATGTGATGAAGATCTATAGGCGTATCCGAAAGTATGGGATATCCTAAAATGTATATCTGTAACGTAAGCTAGTTCTATCATTTCCTTCTAATATTATAAATGCGAAAGTAAGACTATCTGCTCCTGTCACGTCTAACTACTGAATCGATTTTGATGAAACTTGATGTAGAGGTAGAATAAATAATAAGAAAAAAACATAGGCTACATATTATGGAAGGTTTATGGAGAAAGTAGGTCTAATTAAGCTTACAAGACTTGACCCGAACAAACCAACAAACAAACATACGTACACTTATTAACAAACATACACTGCAAATTAAGTAAATGCTTGTAAATACCTAAAACAAAAATGATATTATACACTTATAATTGATACAAGATAGATCGATCCGCTCCATCTTTTTTGCAAAATCTTGATGGACTCGCGAAACTTAAAATAAAACAGACGAATCCAAAAATAATTTTAATCTACACAAGGTTAAAGAATTACCTTGAACAAACAAACTTCCATACATACCATACATACGGATGACTATAATCAGACCAATCTCACCAATTTAGTTGAACTAATAAATTTGACGCCGCCGCTTGACGACTAGCGGTTAAATTCAGTGCCCTCTACCAGCCGATATCGGAACAAGGGGAGTCACATTCGGTTATTACAACACTTTCAATATAAATAAATTTATAAATATCTTTGTACAACTCACACACGGCCATCTGAACCCAAACTAAGCGTTAGCTTGTACTATGGCCATCAGATAACTGATAAACATACATACATACTTAAATAGACATTTATATTACACACCCAGACACGCAGAACAAACGTTCCTGCTTATCACAAAAAAATTTGACC
>DWJZ01010375.1:0-10150 GCA_018249125.1 Asbolis capucinus
TAATATAGTCTCGTAGTTGTTGGGCGTTTACCGTTGAAGAAGGAATTCAGTATTTACAAAATAATGTAATAATTTTAATAATATGTGCATTCAGCCCATCTCCTACTTGACCTCGCAAATAGGGCTAATTTCTGACAATATATTAGACTAATTGACCTTATATTAGGTATGTGTGCGTAGTCTCTAATACAAGATCGATTACTTTAAGGGTTAACGAGTAATAATTATGATTTTTGACAGGCCGGTTGGTCTAGTTGTTAGTGAACCTGACTACTACACCGGAGGCCGTGGGTTCGATTCCTACCCAGGTCAAACTTTTCTGCGATGAGCAGGAATGTTTGTTCTGTGTGTCGGGGTATGGTAATAGATATCTATTTAAGTATCTATTTAAAAGTATATATGTATATTTGTAAGTTATCTGATCGCCATAGTACAAGCTAACGCTTAGTTTAGGTTCAGATGTCCGTGTGTGAGTTGTCCAAAGAAATTTATTTTAATTCACTTTTGAATCGATTAAACCCGATGCATTATCGTTTCCCAACACTCTTGCACACACCAGATTTTTTGCCATTAGAAATCAGAATACATTATTTGATGTATTTGGTCATTATATCGTAATACTTCGAAGATTGGATTCATTTAGCAACACATGAATATGTTGTCATAACAACCAGCTATTTATATAAACCAATACGAGTATGAACCAATGTTAATTGGCCTCCAATATTTATTGTGGAATGAACACATCACCCGAATGAGACCAGGACGTAACTCAGCTTCTGTTCATGTGAATCTCCATTTTGTATCGGGGAATACGATAAGTGGGACAGAGGCGTGTGTGGAGTGGTTGTTACGACACACAATATGACATGTTTGTATGGTAAAAAGTCTAGACAGAATTTGCGCTAAGCATATTACTTTTTGTAAGTAATTATGGATAGTTTAGTGTTTTAATTTTATAATTATATATAAGTTTGTTATTCTAGTAGTTATAATTTATGATTTTTATGATAAGAAAGAATAGAAAATAATGCAGACTTTATTCTACTTCAATGAATTTTAAGCGTGAGTTTTATTAGCTTCATTCTACTGCTGGCCCACAATGGAGAACGGGTCTCTTGTCAAAAAGAAGGAGACATACAGTTTTCATATATTTTTTTTATAATTTGAATTTAGTGTAGATCGTATGTTTTCTTTTCTATTTCCATACAAAAGTGTAATAAATAACTGTTTAATATAATAAAACGTAAGTTTTCGAGATGTAGACTATTATAGTGCACGATATCCTACGCTCACATTGTACGAAAGCTTTTCACTGTACTGTGCAGAAAAAAATTAACAAACACGCCTCCACGGATCTCCAAAGCCAGGAGATAGCAATTTAACGAAGCCGCATCAAGGAACGTCTTCATTTATTCAATAAGAAATAAGAACAAAACGCAACAAAACGGATTACAATATCAATTTAGGAAAGTGAACCGAGTGATTTATTGTTGTGTTTCATGTAAATATTGCTGCCGTGTAGCTGGGAACATATGCGGCTTGGTCCGTTGTGGACATTTTCTTTATGTGGGGTCTGATTCAAAAGACGGGTTTTATAAAACTACCAGCGTTTCCTGAATCTACTTCCACGTGGAACACCTTTCATCTCCCAATTAGTTTAAGTCAAACATTTGTTTGTCCAGGGAATTGATACAAAGTTATGTTTTTATCTCTTCGATGCAACTTAGGCGATTGACGGGACATTGAACACTATGGGGAATGCCCCACTTCAACTTCTTCTACCTTTTTTATAATATAAAGTAGCCTTAGTTCTTTCTCAAATTCCGGAACATTTCTGTACCAATTTCCGTCAAAATCGATTTTGCGATAAGGGCGTGAACGACAAGTGTACATAAAGTGTAATAGACAGACGGACAGAGTAACATTTGTATTTATAATATGAGTAAAAACTATCTTTATTGGAATGAAATGAAAAGTGTTTATTACGTCCTAGCAACCAATAAATAGCTCATGTAACGAAAATGAAAACTTTACAAGGTCCCTACATCATTTTATGACATTAAAAACAAAAAACAAAAATTAAAAACAAAATAAAAATAAAAGATAATTCTTTGGTAAAGCTTTAAGTCCCTACAGACAATACCTGTCTATCATCGGCTTTATAAACAAGTATCATTGGATAACAACCTTAATTTTTTTCACTTAATTAACAACCTTAATTAAGTGAAAACATCAAAAAATATTAATATCTTCACAAATTAAAATATCTCAAATAACAATCATATCAAAAAAAGTTAGAAAACATTAAATAATATATATTTTTTTATCATAACGAAAGATATATCATTATTGCATAATTATCTCAAATAATTAGGAGAATAAAAAAAAATAAAAAAATATTTTTGCCGTAACGGACATACGCCGCGTGCGTTTTGGCCCCGCTAATTACTTTGTCTGGAAATGGTCGTTGTTATGCAGTAGATATTAATCAAATATGAATTGGTATTAATAGTGGTATTGTTGATCCCTTATTGGTCTGTGGGAAGAGCCGTATAAGGCTATGATCGGTTTAACTATCGGACCTTAAAGTTTGGATTTTAATTCTAGATTGCCTTCTGTTCTTGGGGGTTCGCAAATGATATCTGGATGTTACAAAAGATAATGCGTCGATGTTTAATTTTAATAAATAATATATTTTACTAATTTTTGGTTTCAACCCATGAATGATCCAGTACTGTGTCCTCAGGCCTCATGACTGAGAAGGCCTAGACTGGGTCTTAGGCCCTAGAGTATCAACACGCAGCTCTAATCATCCATCCATTCTCACAATTTTTCGCATTTATAATATTTGTAGGATTTCTCTGATAATGCCTATTATCTTCAATGTCTTCTGTCCACGCTCCACCCCCCACTCCTCCACGCCTCCATGCCTCCACTCCTGCACTCCTGCACTCCTGCACTCCTGCACTCCTCCACTCCTCCACTACTCCACTCCTCCACTCCTCCACATCTGCACTCCTGCACTCCTGCACTCCTCCACTTCTCCACTACTCCACTCCTCCACTCCTCCACTCCTAAGTTAAGTTGATTTTCGTAATTGCCAACGCATTAGGAATCTCTTCAGTTACACTATTTACCACCAGGTGTCGCATTTCCCGTTCTCCTTGTTACATTAAAATTGTATGAAGATTTTGTCTCTATATGGTTGCAATGACAAGTTCCTTAATTCTCTATATAGTAAGATGAAGCCGTTTGTACATTTTATCGAAACGGAAAAACCAAATATATTCTTACAACTTTTCAAATGACTCATACAAGTTTGCAGGTGCATCAGAAATATTTTTATACTCGCTCTCCAAATGAATGGACTTTGGTTACGTAATTGTGGTGCAAGTTGTACGAGTCGGCGGATAATAAATAGATAATTAAGTACGTTTTTCCAAAGATAATTAAGTACGTTTTTCCAAACATGTAAGGAATCCAACAAGTAGTTCAAATAAATGTAGGAAAGTAAAAAGAAACTGACAAAAATATTTTGTTAACGGTTGGACTACCAGGCGTAGCTTCATTCCATATTTGAAAGGAACCAAAAGAAGTACCTGCATATCACAATTGCGAATAAATTCGAAAGCATAATCGTAATCCTAACAATTGATGACAGGCAGAACATCCAATGATGTTTAATCCGCTAACATCCCAATTTCCCCTTACCATTTCCCACAATAGAGAAGTATTTATGAGATTTTCCACACGCAAAAAAATGTAGAGTAGGTTATAGAAAATAATGAAAATTAAATTAGCTCTGCTTAGACAATGAAAATAAGGATACATTAGAGGATAAAGCTGAAATTAGGTTAGTTTAGATGTTTTTTTCATAGACTACTACTCTAAGAAGGAACTTATAACGTCAGGATCGCGAAAGAATGCGTACCCGTGATCCTCACCACAGGTGTTGGGAAGAACACTCGTGCTGGTTTTAGCCGGTGAAAATTCGGCAACACCTGTCCATCGCCACCGTGATGGAAGGTATCCATGAGAATTAAAAAAAAAAAAATAGAATAGGTAGTGAAAATAAGCGTAGGTTAGAGAATAAAAATGAAATTAGATATGTTAGATTCACTGTTTTTTTCTTAGACAAGTCTCGACGCTAGCTTCTATGCCATACACCAGCAAGACGGCCAACAACTACTCCTTCATCACAGATAGATCAGGTTGTCGGTATGCGGGTCGTTGCACCGTCGTTTGGCAATACGCGACATTTCGCTTTAACGGTAGGTGGTTTGTATTTACGCATTTTAATTGGTGAAGACCTAGAATCTAGATTGTGGCTTATTACAAAACAGTTGGAGGGTTTGTACATTGTCGGAACCGTTTACGCATCAGGTAATATCTTTGGTGTTATCTTTGATATTATCTTTGGTAAGCGATCAGCTGAGTTAAGAAACAGCGAGAGTACGAGGAAGCAAAGAAACTAAAAGGGTTAGTGGTAGTGAAAGGCAAACGTCAAATGGCATTCGTCAGGTTTTATCGGATGCCTTCAGGTATTGGGTAGCTTAAAAATGTTTGACACTTGGGTTTTTAGCAAGTATCAGGGGTGCTTGAGAATTTAGATTGTCATTAGGGGCATTGGGAGCATTAGTGCTCTTCATCATCATCGTCAGTTGAACCAGCGTTGTGGTTTGTTTTTAAACGATCAAGACAAAGACTTTGCACACGAGCAGCCGAGTCAACTGATAGCAAGCGATCACCGCTGGCCATGGACGTTAACAACACCAAAGGAGTTACTAATTCGTTGCCTGCTAGGTAGAAAGCAACGCCCTCACACGCGGCAAGAGAAAGAGACAAGGGAAGGTATTTTGCTGAAGCAACCGGAGTCAATAACGACATTAAATGCTCAAAGCTTCTTCTATTACGAAAAGAGATCTGCTTTCAGTAGGGAGCTATATTTTGAATCTAATATAATTCTATCGTTTCAACGATACCTTATACGTAAAGTAAATTTAACATAATACGAAAATATTTAAATTTTCTTCACCTATAACTAAATTATGTTATTACACGTCTTGTGATAGACTGAGGTTTTTAGTTTCAGTAAACTTATATCTTTAGTTAAGTTGCTGATGGTTTGTCAGATCATATTATTATTTAGATAGTTGCTCAATCAAATATTTATTTATTAAAGACTAGTTTCCGCTCGCAACTTCGCCTGAATAGATATAATTTAGCTTATATCTTATTTCAGACCCGTTTTATAGTATTTGTGTGAAGGAGTAACAAACATGAATTTATTCATCCATTCATCCTCACAAACTTTCATATCTACAATATTAGTAAGATTTAAATGTCTTCAAGTGATAAAAAAGTGATAAATCATTTTTGTTTAATAAATGTAGTGAAGAGAGAGAGAGTTTATTGAAAAGATCAAAACACACAAAGTAATTTTGAATTAAATAAACCAGAGAATTCTAGTTTATGAAATATTAATAAAATTATATAATATTTGAGATAAATGTAGCTAATAATATTTCTTTAATCTAAAGCGCGCTCAATTGACAGAATCATAATTGAACGGCGTGCAATACCGATACCGGTTAGGATTATGTATAAGTTCCCTTATGATACTATCCTTGCGACAATTTTCATTCCCTTAAATGGCGTAATAAATGCTCGGATGTCGTACCGCTTTGATTTTTAGTTAACGACGCGAATATGTTATTTTTAATGGCGGCCTTTTTAATAGTTGTATGGAAATAGAAGCGCTTATAATGTGGCGGTTTGCGTTGATCTGAAGTGATTGAGTGGGTTAAGATATGGTGCACTTAGATTGTTCTTTTCTCACACGTGCAGCGAAGGATTGGAATAAGTTGAACGCGTCGGTATTCTCGTTTCATTACAATATAAATCTCTACACGTCAAAAGTGAAAAAGCGTTAGCTTACTGTTTAAGCCTATTTCGCTGCTTATCATCAGGCAGGATCGCAGTTAAGCGCTGTTTTTAGATAAAAACTAAAATAAGTAAAGCGGCTGGTATAACCACAAGTGGAAAAAAAGTGCTCATAAACAGCCCGAATGTCTGCGAAATGGCTTAACGATTGGTATACGATAACGACCAGACCCGATGGCATTAAGTGACTTCTGAAGTACGGAAAAGTTTATGAAATTTTGCCACTAGCGGTCACCCATCTTCCAGCAGACCGCCCCGGCTGTTGCCTGACTTTTTCGGTCGCTTACAGCCGGAACGAGCCGCCGAACTTCGAACAAGCTTCGAACGCTTTGTACGATAGTTTTTTATTTATTTTATTTATACTTTATTGTATTTCCTAAAAATATATTTTACACAGAGCGCACTTAATACCTTTTGGCATTCTCAACCAGTCAACCCAGGCTGATGGTGAGAATATAAGGCAGGGCATAAATACAAGAGGAAGAAGATAAGCAGTTCAAAATTTATTTTTAATTAGAATTTTTAGGTATGTTTCAACATCATCATCAGGCTTAGATGTCCATCACCTTTATGTCCACTGCTGGACAAAAGCCTCTCCTAATTTGCGCCACTCTGGGTATGTTATGTATATGTATATTTATGTATACATATCTATAATCTTTATAATATATGTATATATATTAATCCTTTTAGGGATATTACATCATTAATATGAAGTCTCTGGTCCCTGAGGGAGTTGAAAACTGTATTTCAGGGACCAGCGTCTTCTCCCATTTGAGTTACTGGATCGAAGAATATATATAAATATATACACACACATATATACACATCCATATATATATATAGGGATGCTTCGTAGGGGTAGAAATATTTAGCGTTAATTTATTTAACACTAATAATAAAATACAATAATCTTCACGTGATACGAAACAATACGCACAACTTTAAAACTATATTTCGTACTAAAAGGCAGCAGTTTTAACAATATCTGTGGTAACTCACGAAGGCAATCAGTGCACGACACAGATAAATGGGTGTGGTTGAAACTTAAAAAAAAAACAAAGAAATATTTGCATGAGCTGCCGATTAGAGTGAGAAGTGATTAAGGTTGTATTTCAAAGGCACGATACTGTGCTTCAGACAGGCAGTCACGCCATAACTATGCTAATAAATAAAATCATACACACGACTTGAGTACCTACTTCCTCCTTTTTTTTAGTCGGTAAAAAATGTTTTTTTTAAGTCAGAAAAAAAAGGTTTTTTAAGTCAGTAAAAAAAGTTTTTTTAAAGTCTATAAAAAAGTTTTTTTAAGTCGGTAAAAATGTTTTTTTAAGTCGGTAAAAAATGTTTTTTTAAGTCGGTAAAAATGTTTTTTTAAGTTAGTAAAACTGTTTTTTTTACAAATTACTAGTGTCTGCCCGTTCCGATTCGATGGCTTTACGTGCTTTTCTAAGCACGGAAGCTCAAAAAAGTGAAAATGACACAGAATTTATCAATTTTCTGTCCAAGGAGTAACGAGACTTCGCTATCCGTCCCGGATGGACGGATGTCAAAATAAAAAAAAAACGAAAAAATAGACGTACGAGTAGACAAAGTAAGCAAAGTTTTTTTTCGGAAAAAATATTAGATGTTATTAAAAAAATAATATTACTATATCACATTACAAACTATTATTACAAACTCAGGAGAGGATATTATAAGCATTTATCAATACTAAACGGTATTCGTATCACCTCACAGTTGATACACAAGCAGCGATAAGTGTATCGCGTAGAAAAGTGTTAAATCGAGGCGATTAAGTTGATTGTCCGCGCGACTGTCCGAACATTCCATCGTTTTAATTGCTTGAAGCGGAGATCTGTCCGCTAGATAGCAGCTCCTCCATTAGTATCTGACTTACAAGCTGAATTCTCTTTTGTCTTATAAATTTGCGAGCGCTTTTTTTGCTGAAGTAGACTTAGGCACTCGTAGATAGGTACAAGTATATAATAGAATGTTATTAGAAAATATCAAAATACCCTTTCGCTTAAATTTATATAATAGATACTTAATATGGGTTCGAAAAATTAATTCACTCAGAAAAAATTGCTCATGAGCAAGTAATTTTTGTTCGATCATGGTGTATAAAATATCTATATACCGAAATATGTGTTCAAAATGATGGCCGTGGTTTACTTACAATGGCCATATTATAAAATCAATACTGATATTATAGGCCACCTACTAACACAGAGTCTGTCTAATGAAAGCTGTAGCTATTGTAATGTATAATGTGGCCCCACTAGATTTTGATACATCTTTTTTAATTTAAATAAATATTCAGCCAAATGTTGTAAAATTTAAATGATCAATTTTAACGTAAAGTCTAATTGATGGATTTTGATCGTGTCAAATTTATAACCAACTTCGAAAAAGAGAGGTAATTCGTCAATCAAAATAATTGTACATTCTTGTATTTTTCTTTAAAATAAATTCGTATTTCGATATATTAAGTATATTAATATTACCATTTATGTATTTAACTACGTAAACAAATGCGTAGAACGTGTTTATATCCAATATTTTGATTTTTAAAATACAATCCCCAATCCCATGCAGACCTACCAGGGTGTCGTAAAAGGCGTACAGAAGTCAGCTGCTCGGTGGTAAGGCTTTACGAAGTCTTTTGTGAAGTCCGTCTAGCTAGCTCATGCTAGCTACCCTCTACCATCTAGCTACCCTCATGCTTGAATTAGCCACCAAACGATTCGTCGTGTTCCGGCTAGGTCGAGAGCCTTCTCCTTTTTCTCCGCGTTCTTCATCCATCATCTTACCCATTCTTCTTCTGTCTCCCGTCCTGAATTAGTATGTTGTTGGTGTATCTGGGGTCATTTGCTGTCGTTTTTGATTCCAGTTGCTTCAGCAATTTACCGCTTCGTTTCTTTCTCTTCCGCATATGCGGGTCTGTTTCTTCCTTCCTGGCAGATAACCCCCGTCTGGTGTTATCAATGTCCATGGGTGGCAGTGACCACTCACCATCAGGTGGCCCGTCTGCTTGTTTGCCTGTTTGTCACATCAAATACTTTTCTTACTATCAACGTTCATTAAAGTAATAGATATCTGGTTTTATTTCATTGAGTAAATTTTCATTGAGCAACCGACGTCGCGAACTCATAATCGATAAATCAGCAATTATTTATTAGCATTACAGATAAATTATTAATTTCCACATGGATATAATTTATTTGGGTTAATCTCAATTTAATTTAACCCATCGATCATGCACAGTGCATGGTTATATCGACGTCAAAATACAGAAACGCTGTAACCGACAATCCTGTTATTATTTTATTCATGATTCGGGCATGCACAACCTATTTTTAGCCCGTTACTGAGGACGAGTATCTCTTCTTACTGAGGAGGATTGAGCATACTCCACTACGCTGTTTTAATGCAGTTTGAACAAACTAATAGTTTTATATGGGATATAAAAAAATATACAGCGTTGAAATTTGTTGTAAGTATACAGAGTTCGAACATCCTGTATATTACGTAAAAAACTGGATATATAAAAAAACAGCAAATATTGCATACTGTACAGCACTTTTGCTATGTTAAGCTAAGTGGGATATAGCGTTTGAGTATATAAAAATTTTGTGACGTAATAAGAAGACACGATTTTTTTTCTCAGATCGTATAAGATTTTCGGCGCTGTTAAAATTTTAAATTTTGTCAGTTACAACGTTTCGGTTTTGTGCAGTCAATATCTCGTTCGAAAATATTCTTGTTTCGGCGGAAGTTACAAATCTTAATGGAAACCAAACAAGCTTTAAAGTTACTGAGTATTTCTGTAATGTTTGTATAAATATAATTAATTACAGTTTATGTCTTATAGCACTTAATACATAATTAACTTTATTTTAGTGTTCCGAAACTACATAGTTTTTAAACTTTATATAATAGTCTCTCCACGGTCTTTTTGAATAGACCCCAAGAGTTCTTCATTTCCACCCATCACGGCCCCCTATCGAGCACGGGTGTCTTCTCTGAATGAGAAGGTTAAGGCCATAGTCCACCACGTTGGTCAAGTGCGGATTGACAGACTTCACACACCTTTGAGTTTTTTCCAATTCCCCAGCATGCAGGTTTTCCCTTGATATTTTCCTTCACCGTTATAGCGAGTGACATTTAAATGCTTAAAACGTACATAACTCCGAAAAGTCAG
>DWJZ01010376.1:0-10150 GCA_018249125.1 Asbolis capucinus
AAATAAATATTAATAAATGTCTTTGTTTATATATATTTTTTACATATTACCAATCTTTTGACTACAATCCCACCTGTAAGTGTCGTAATTGGTAAGGCCCATTCAGTGATACCCTTCCTTCTTCAGCTTTCACGTTTCAAGATGGAGGACCATCATTTCCTATTTCACGTTGCGATATTCGTCAGCTTTAAAATATTTAATGTCCATGTAAAAATCATATCCACAAGAAGTTTTATTAATGCCCGCCAGACACACATCAAAATGATAATAATATTGGAACTGGAACTTTAAATAATGTTCATTAAAACTGTAATGTTCCTCAACTCACCCAAATTAACAACCATAAAAGACTTTTACAAACACTACAGAAATGAATCAAGCTTTAAATATTGGTGAACGTGGCAATAACTCAACAAAATGTTACGTTCCTTGATCCTAAAGTAAAAATTATAAACGATTAAATTAAAGACTTGTGGCACCTTTACACTGAAATCGCAAAAACCCACAATTACGCCGAACGCCTACCGCAGCATCCGCAAAACCTTATGTGTAGTCTTCATAAATGTGCAACAGTGCAAACATCTTTTGCACCACGAAACACCTCTATCCTTTACACACAAGACTTAAATTTCAAGTTCTAAACTATTAATATTAATGGTATCTTCAGCTACAAATATCTCCATTTGTAGTAATACAATATGGAGTTTAACTTGAAGTTTTAAGGACCAGTTTCGTTTGCGAACCATTTATCTATGTGCATTCAATCAGGTTATTAAGGAAAGCAGAAGAGACCAACAGTAGGCATCGAGGTACTAGGAATCTATGAGTCGGAGAGAGTTCGCTTACGTATATTTGTTCAAAGTAGCTTCCTATTGCAATGTTTCTTGAGGTATTCAATCGACGCTTCCTACAATTATGAACTGCAACGTATATATATTTACGTTTAATTCCTTTTATCACTTATATTTCCTTATTTAATACTTTGATATATGTATAGATATGACATAATGCAATAATATTATTATTTTAGTAGTTTGATCACAGCATTGTTTTTTAATTTGACGTGAAAGACATTTTAAATACATAATATGCAACCAAGACTAATTAAAGAACAATCTAATAATATCTTAAATAAAAACAAAAAAATAAGCAAACTTTCTGTATAATTACACATATTTTATATAGGAGATTTTATATTTTACGAATGAGAACTTAACTGGCAGTCGGGTTACATAAATATTTTAAAATTATAAACTTTTGCCTGTTTACTTAATGACAATTATTATCACCTAGACTGTCCCAATTACATATTTGCCGCATGAGTACTCAAAGTAAAGAACATTTTCGAAACAATACCACGCACTTCCTAGTAGGAGATCATAAAAACCGGTGCACCCACTTGTAACATGTAACCACAGACAAAGAAGATATTTACACAGCCAGCTTATACAGAACCCATCTCATGCCCTTTTAATACTATATTAGAATATATCAACAACCGAAGGTTTTTGTTACTTCAGTGTCTGTATACGGCCATACGATTTCATGTAGGCGCCATTTCTCGAACGTGTGAGCGTTTTTCTAGTGAATATAAATTCGATTCTCGTACGATGCGACGGGATTTCGTAATTGTACGTGGATATTGACAGTAATGGAAAACTTTGTGCTTTCGTTTTTCTAACATCGACGCAAAACAAATACGTTGTTGAGATGAAGTAGACGAACTTTAATTTTGAGTATTTCATTGAATTTGCCAAAGTATTTCAGGGGTGTACGTTGGAATAGCATGAAAAAATGTACATAAAATAGAACAGAACAACGTGTATATTGAGCCTATAGACCAGCTATGAGTCTAGGGTTGGCTCTACAATAGTTTAATTCTACATTAGTAAAATCTACGCATTTGCTATAAGATGGCAATCAATGCAGTGCAAACAGTAACCAGCCTAATCAATGCTCAGTACAACTGATTAATCTTGTAACCAGCGTAAAGAAAACTGTTCTAAGTTAAAAAATTTGCGCCTTACCAAATTTGTGCATACGACTAATAAATTATGAGCTCAATAGCATCGTCACTATTGCAACCCATAACTTCCCACTGCTGGGCTTGGGCCTCCACACACAATATGTGCCGGCTAAAAGAAGATTGGTAGACTTTACAAACCTTCAAGAATTTTCGAACCTTTAGGAAAACCGTACCGCTGAGAATCCTACTAATATTATGAATGCGAAAGTTTGTGAGGATGGACGCTTGTTCCTCTTTCACGCCCAATTTTCTGAGTAGAACGAAGTAAAGTTTGGTAAAGAGATATATCATAGTCTGGAATAATACATGGATACTTTTATCAACGTACCTACCACGCGGGCGAAGCTACGGTTGGACCTAGTAATTTCTATTGCCGTCGAAACCTGGGAATGAATCAAAATGGAAAGTCATTGCCCCTCTCGTCTTCCTGAATTCCTAAGTCTGATCTGCATTCACGGAATTTCTACACTCATCTGTACCTCGTTCACTTGGGAAACTTTTATTAGAGAAAGCTTATTAGGTTATGCATACACACAATTAGTAATATATACATACATATATGGATTTCAAAGACTGCACCATAAAAACAGTGGTAAAATAAATGTCAACACCGCGTCGTAAACTCCCCCAATTCAACCCCCCTCTCCCTCTTTCATCTCCCTCTTTACCCATACCCTCTTTTCACCATAACTGTATTGTTAACCGTGGAGGAGTTCCCCTGTCTGGAGCCAATCTTGGACGTAGTATCAGGTCATGCTCGTCATAAAAATGCATTGTCTTCGGGATGGAGGAAGGCTTATGCAAAATTTCAGCTCCATAATGTAAGAGGAAGTGGGTCTAATTAAGTTTGCAAGATTTGACCAGAACACTTAAGAAACATATATAATAACATACTACTATACAAATATACACTACATGTTAAACCAAGAGGCCATGAACGCTTTGTCATTTTATCCAATTTTTCTCTTTTCTCTTCAATTCAATAGTTCTCTTTTCAGTTCTGCCTAATTACTAAGGACCGTGACACTGACGGGAAGCTTGTTCGATTGCCTGTCTCTATTTCTGACGATCAGCACCTTGGTGCAGAATCCCTCTGATATATCCTGGATATGTATTGATTGTTTGATCCTCGTGGCTTTGACGTGGCGTGATCAGGAAATTGGATTTATCTTACATCATCTATAGTATTATAAATGGAAGTTTCATTTCTTTGCTTGTAATGGATGAACTCAAAAACTAGTAGAGCTATTTTTATACATATGTCGTACTCCAATATGTACAATGAGTAATACTCCAATATATATGTACATATATATACATATATCTGTATTTTATACCGGAAAATAAAACAAGATTTTCCTTATAACTCGTTCTTCCGTAGCGTAGCGTAGCGAGGGTACTTTCTAATTATACTACACAGGTATAGTTTTAAGATAAATTTATACATTTTCTTTGGTATGTTGCTACAAGTCGCTTTTTCCAAATGGTCTGTCTATATTATTTATATAAAACCTTTGTCAGCCGATTTGAATAATATCCATCAAAACTTATTGAAATTGCTAGTGATAAAAGTAATTTCTGGAATAATTTTTGTTATGTTACCACCATGCAGTATTATTTTTAACACGTTTCTTTAACACTTGGAATCAGGCTTGTCAGATAAAATGATTTAATGTACTACATATAAGTAATATTTATTTGCACTAATAAATAAAATAAATATACTTTATGGCGACTCTGTGCTTTCTCGTGCACTTCGAGTAGTAAATTAATATCTTTATTGAAAATGCCACGTTTTATTGAACTTTCCATTTATACTGAGACAAAATAGACAAAATATGCAAAAGATTCTACAAATTAAATATCGAACATCACGCAAACGTCGAATAGTCACGTTATCTATCGATATAGACAACGTAAACCGTCAACAGTACCAGGCGATCATAAACCAAACAGGAGTCAATATTATTTCGACTGCCAAACGCTCAATAAAAACTTCTAAACTTGAACATAACGCGCGAGGGAGACACCGCTATCTATATTACCAGCCCTCTCCCTCGCTTTACGTCAGTTGACAAGCAGTGGGTGAACGAACTTTGTGAGTTTACTGGGCTAAAAGTTGAACGTACCTCCGTTCGCGGACATTACGTACAAGATAGCAACTTTACCATACACCGCTTATCCAATAAAAGTCATAAACACCTTTTCACGAGAACCTTATTATAAACTGCTAGCGTATTTGATAAAGTTTAAATTGCCGTGCAAACTTTGCGATTATGAGCCGTTTGGGAATACGTTAGCAAGTTTCTCACGACTACTACTACATTGGCAATCTAGTAGTGAGACTTGTGTGTGCACGAGGCCGTTTCGGTGGTGTGCGATCGCTTGAGGTTGGTGTAGTCTTGAAAATAATTTCGCGGTCACACCGAGCCGGCGGGTTCACACAACCTGAACCACCTGTCTCTGTTGCACGCCTGGTTATTTATATCTATGCGCGAACCTATGTAACATACATATACATACATATATTAAAAGGCTGCGTAAGAAGTATGCGATAATAGCTATCCAATAGTTAATTGACAAGCGCAAGAGAATACTTCCGAGTACCATAAATTGATAATGTTAGGTTCAGTTCATTTTGCCCTCGGTTTCATTATATTCTTGCTTGGATTATACAATGGAATGCTTCGGATTTTCGGGATCGATTAAGCATTTTTAATTTGTCCGCACGAATGTACAATGCAATGCATGCCTTGTTAAGAAGCAAACTGTTAAAATACCGTGCATTTACATTTCGTTCAAGTATTTCTTAAGTAAGACTTGTACTTCCGAATATCTTGTATGCTCGCGAATTTTTAAACATTAATTCGAAAGTCATTATTTAAATTGTTTTTTATGTTAGCCCTCGAAGTAATAAAAAATCTTACTCTACAAAACTACATTCCATTGGTACAAAATGCTTCATTTTTAAAATCCTATTAATATTTGTTAAAGTTTGTAACGATGGATGTTTCACGCAAATCTACTGAACGGGTCTGATCGAAATTTGGCACAACATAGATTATAGTGTGCAATAACTTATAGCCTATGTTTTATCAAGACACCACGCGGGTAAAGCCACGTCACACATCAGTAGATACTAAAATAACAATTTATAAAATCCTATATTAACCAAGATAACTTATTTTGTCGATATTGATTCAATATATATTTAGTAGTTCGAGGCTTACCTGACATTTCGTTATAACTAAACCATTATAACTAAATCAAATAGGTACATGCAGGTTATTTTTATGAAGGTAATAAAATATTGATTAAGAAAAATTTTATTCTCAAAATAATTACTGAGACCTTCCGTGCTTCAGGGGGCACGCCATAGATGGCAGTTGTTATCGTTAAATTATGTCGGGAGCTATTGGGTAGCATAAAAAATCCATTACTTGCGTTATTCACTAACCACTTCACCAATCTTCGGACCAGTGAAATATGCCCCGACCTCCTCAGCACAAGTGTATTAGGGAACCATAATGATTCGAAGACATTTATGTACATCAATATTATTGCCACCCATAACTGTCCCACTACTGGGCTTGGGTCTCCACTCACAATGAGAGGGGTACACGACAACACCACGCAGGCCAAGTGCAGATTCATGGACTTCATACACATTTGAGATCTCCTCACAAGTGCAGTCCTCACGATGTTATCCTTCACTGCAGCAAGGTACAATTAACTTCTGATATACACTTAATTTTGAAAATGGTGCGTGCCACAGAGTTCATACTCCTCCCATTCAATCCTATACTATGAATTACTTATATATACAAAACCTACGTATAAGATAATCGACTTCGAAGTTAGCTTACTACAAATTAATTTCGATGATTTATTCCCAAATGACGTAAGTACCAACATAATAAAATCAAAAGCGAAATTTCAACATCAAAATAACGGCAAGATTAATTTACTATCAAATGGAATGAATAATCTGTTTCGCTGTTCGTTGTCACCGCGTCGAATGAGATCTGATATAATGTCGTGTAATTAGAAGCAAGTCTTGCAGCAATCAGATGAGATAGGACCGCCGCACAAGGCGTTTGAATTGAGCTAGAGGTACTCACGATGTATGTTTTCCATGTACGAGTTTGGACCCAGTTTCATAGATAGTACCGGATTAACTGAACGATTCGCATATAACATTTTTATTATTCTTTTTTTTTGTAAACATACAATGTGTTTATTTCGATGTTTGATAACAAGCATTAAAAAAAAATCTTGATCATCATTTATGCGTTTCCGCGTGTAACTGGGTTTGTTTTCAATTTAAAAACATGTATAAAATTAAATCAAAACTGTGAAAACAAAATAAAAAGAAAATAAAATAAAAATTGATTTACTACTAATTATGTAAGACAAACAGATGATTCTACCAAACGTCTTCTGTGTACAGACAGCAATTATTTACGGGGGTCTCGGCGTTAATAGAACAAATGATGATTACGGAATATCACAAATTGTTAAAGGCCAAGAAATAAGAACTGTCTTATCAGATCTAACTTCTCTCAACTGCTATCAAATCCTATCCAGAAAGAGTAAAAAGACGTTCGGCGCCTGACTTACATGTCACCGCAACGACAATTATTAGGATGAATTTGTTAACGTACGATTCAGTAGAAAGCGACTAACGACAGCAACAAAAATGAGGCAATCGCAGACATTACATACTTCTTCCCAAGTTGCCATCAGGTGGAATCGTAGTAAGTGCTAAATAATTTAACATAAAAAGTTATTAAACGATTAAGTAACTGTCTCCTTCAACATAGCAGGCGCTGTAACATAAAAAAAAACTTGAAATCATTTCGACAAGCAATAAAATGAGAAATCGACGTAGTCCAATTCACTTAAATAAAAATCAAGAAAATTTATTAAAATACGCATTTCAAACTCGACTTACCATGGCCTGTGTACGTCATGCTATGTTACAGGTATTCACGATATATGTTTTTCGCGCTTATATTTCTACCCACTTGCATGGATCGTCAATGGCGACTACATAGGTCGAAATATCGGCCCAAAAACATAAATCATGAGCACCCATTACATAGCATAAAAGCGCATTATTAAGGAAACTCAAAAACTACTCGTAGATGTCGCACAAAAATAAATGGAACCGCTTACCATGCACAGCTTTCGAATAAAACAAGAATCATCAAAATCAGTACTCCCAGTAAAAAGTTGCACAGTTTGAATTGAGAACCTCTTTTTTTTTGTCGATTAAAAAATGTTTTAGTCGAATACTGGCAATTTTTTTAATTTTAAATATTTTATTTTTAGTATAGTATTAATCGGCAACAATATCCAGCAATACACAGTCTGCAATTTTTTTTATAAGCTTATATTTTACATGCAGTTTAGTATATAAAGTTGGCTTCTTCGAATCAAATCTTGCAAGCTTAATTAGACCCATTTCCTTTTACACCACGGAGCTGAAAGTTTCTGACCTAATATGACAATGCATTTTTATAATAAGCGCCATCTAATACTAAATTCAGGATTGGCTCCAGACAAGTGAACTCCTCAACAATTAACAATACAGTTATGAAAGATATCTTTATTCGTATTATAGGTCTGTAATTAAATCTCGTGTTTTTAAATAATTTAATATTTACCAATATTTATGTCACGGTCTGACAAGGGACGGACAAAATAATCTTAGGATCCCGTAGGCACCTTTTGGCTTCAACTCGGCTGCAACCGAAGCCCAACTTCCGACCACGGATCTCTTCATCACTGAAGATACCTAAAGAATTCTCCACACTGCTCCAATAGGCACTGAACAATATGACTTTCAGATACAATGACCTAAAATAAACCAGTAGTCGTGGGTCACAGGTGGCTCATGACGTTTAAGCTGACTGTGGCCTTTTCTCTAGATAATTAAGTCTTTGGTTTTAGTGTCGAAATAAATACGTCTTTTTTTTTTTCTTAATCTTACCAAAACGTTATATTTACCTATAACTTTCTAACAAGAGGTGCGGTAACCATACAACAAGTCAAACTCTATACGACATTAGATACTACTATATATTATTCAGAATTTAATATCATTCAGACTTTCTCAACATCGGATCAATACACAGGTCAATGACCGGTATGTTTTATATTCTATAAATAACATATGTTGAGGAAAATGACAAGCTGGTTTTGATGAGAAGTGAAAAGTTGATAGTATTAATATCGTTCATTAATTTCGATTCACTTATGTCACAGTTTCAGATTCTGTGTTTTTTTTTAATTTCCCTTTTTGTTTAGCAGATTTGCCACATGATGGTACATTGTGGATGGTAAACGTCGCTTATGAACATCAGAAACATTAACATGGTCCATTGTTTTAACTAGAAAAGAAAAGAAACGGTCATAGAACGAAGCTAGAAACAACGAGCGCGAGCGCGGTGGGTGGATTGGTGACCGTTAGTGGCAAAAAATCTTGAGCACTTCCATACATGAGGGCACGTAAAGCCATCGGTTCCGATTGATATCGTTAGATAGCATTCGTTAAGCCGAGCTGGAGCCTTCAGGCGGCACAAAAGCTACTAACACTTGGGTTGGGCACTACTCCATCCAACAATTCACATTGGAGCAGCGTGGTGAAGTATGCTCTTAAGTTATTAATAGCCAGCTATTGAGCACGGGTCTATACTCATCTGAGGAGGCCTAAAGCAAATTGGCTAGCCAGCCAAAATGGTGGAGGTTTTTATACCACCAGACGGCATCTGGGCCTAAAGATTTTCATCCAACGGTTACAATCCAGACCCCTCCCAGTCCCCTCCGAAACACAAAAGTGCTGGTGGAATTTGACCTTACCGACTCGACTTGGTGATGTCTTAGGATCGGTGTTAGACGCCTATGAGCGCTATTGGGCTATTTCGATATATTATATTTTTTGGAAAAAAAAACTCCATTACATTTTAAATACGCTATAATGGCTGTAAAAATCATATAATGTTTAAAAAATAGAAGAAAAAAACAAAAACACACTTTCAAAATAAGAACTTATAATGGCGGCATAATCAAACATTTGGTTGGCGAATTATTCAGTGTCCGAGGCAGGAAAAAATATTCAGAGAAACCAACCCAATCATTATGTGCGCACTGTCATCGCCGTCGGATCTCAGCATCAGCAATTTACCCGCGATCCAATCGATATTTGTAAACACGGCTGACTCACAATTCTGATAAACAGTGGTAGTCGTTTTGTCTGTCTGCCGCCTCGGAAGTGAAAGTGTATATAGAAAGCGGAGAAACCGCGCGCATTTACTGCTTCTAGATTGCACCGCCTATGCACTTTACCAGTCGATCCGCCATTTTGAATCGCTTTTTCGGCCGGGGTTAAAGACCTAGATAAATTGAAGCGACATGAGATTCTAATCTTCAAATGTTGTCCGTAATTATGATTAAAGTAAGAAATTCACAGCTAAAATATTAGCCGGTGATACAGAAGTTAGCCTTTCCCATTAGGTAGTTATGTATCAATATTTCCAAATCTATAGTAATAATATACATTATTGCACACAAAAAAACACAATAGTACAAGGAAAAATACAATAATAAACAAATAGGCGACCTTATCGCTGAGAGTGATCTCTTCCAGGTAACCTTCGAGGAGATTAATGTCTCTTACATTACTTACTATTACTACTTTTACTTATAATTAGGCTATTATTATATGGTGCACAAAAGAAGAATTGGCTTTACGCATAGTGTTCGTGGATGAAGGAAGAACGGGAGGAGAAAATGTTAAAAGTTATCTAGCTTTGTTCATACTTAATACACAAAGTTATTTTTATTTTAAATCTCTAATACAATTTTTATTTTATACATTGTTTAAAAAATCATGTTATGTTATGCATGATATTTTCTGTCCTCTTTAAGATTACAATGTCCTTACGGGGATTATTCATGCTCACACGTGTAAGAATACTATGTTATAAGACCTATTCTTTAAGCATGAAAGTAATAAATCTACAGTAATATTATAAAGAGGAAAGAATTGATTGTTTGTTTGTTTGAATTGAATAGGCTCCGAAACTACTGGACCGATTTAAAAAAAACTTTTACCATTAG
>DWJZ01010377.1:0-10148 GCA_018249125.1 Asbolis capucinus
ACTGCGTTTACCGATTTTGCTGATTTTTTATATTCGAAAGCTGGTACCTATCGTTTAAATTTGAGCTACATCCCACGTGTACTTTTTGAATTATTTCTAATAATCCGTATTTGATTAAATTGATTTTACTAATATATTATTAATATCTAATACGTTGAAGGTATTCCCATTTTATTACTTATTGATGTAATTTGATTTTTTTTTAATTAATTTATACTTGTCGACCTTAGTAGGAGTCCTCTTTTAATTGTAGTATTTTTTAACAGGACCTACACCCCAGACGAAAACAAACCCACAGAACAACGCAGCGACAAACGGCCCCAAGAAACTGAAGTCGGAAGACAGAACCGAGGTGAAGGAAGAGACTGTAGAGGAAGATGGATTGTACTACGGCGAACTGGACAATGACAATATGGATTACAACGAGGTACTATTTTGGCCATAGCCGCTATACACTGATATTTTTAAGGCCATTTGTTGAACAACAAACTTATTCAAATATTGTACTCAATTAAATTAGTGGGGATAAGCCCAACTTCTGAGTTGTTTAACTGGAATACTATTTCTTATGTAATTGAATAAGTAGGAAAAGTACTATTTATACGATTCGACTGTTCCTGTTGAACCAATGAGGTATATTTTTATGTTACCAGTCTTTTTTAAATGCGATTATCGCAAAAGTCTTGTATTTTTTTCACGAAATCATTATTAAATATTAATGTGCAATTTTTTATCGTTAATTATTCTTTAACATTGTTGTTAAAATTTACATTACATACATTACATTTATATGTAGTCATAAGAATATATTTAATTAATTCGTAACATAAAATGTTTACTAACTTTGTTTTTTTTTCAGGATGAAGAACCTGGCAAACCTGGAAGCAGTTTAGCGCAGCCTTCTGGTGAGTACAAGTGAAATCATTTATTGTATCAATATTTTTATCATTATTTTCTTTTTTTTCTACTATTTTTCAAAAATCTTATCAATGTTTGTTTGCAATGTGACTTCTTTGTGTCACTTGCTATGATTTTATTTACATTTTTATTTTTCTATATTTTGTTTTTTCGAAACTAAAACGATTTTTCTTAAAATTGGATGCTATACGTTGACGTTGCGTTGTGATTTAAAAAAATAACCGTCCATAGTGCAAACTAAAGAAGATCATATTGTGAATGGACATTGTAATAAATGAAAAATGAATGTCTGTAAGGTAGGCCATTTTTTATATACAATTAAATAAATAAAATAAAATACATTAGTAGCTTGTAGCATAGAACCATGAATGTGTTTCTTCTTTTTATTTGTTTAAAAATGGTTTAACTGGCAGCCTTGTTTATGTTTTATTTTATTTAGCAGGCAATCTTACAGACATGTCATTTGTCGTTTTTTATTTTTTTTTTTGTTGGCAAAGACATTCATGGTTCACTGAATTACAACATCTATAAACATATTTCAAATTTATTTCAGGCCGGAATTACTTAAGAGTAAAACCAGAGAGTGAATTATTTTTCCAAACGAAACTTCAGAATTTGGCAAAAGCGAACTCGGAATACATAAGTCGGTTGTCGAAAATGAACGCTACGGAAATCCAAAAAGAATTTAATAAATACGGGTTAAGCACAGATGAATACACGCAGAAGAATACTGAAAATGATTATTACAAATCATGGCTGGAACAGAATGGGGAACTCGAAGTGTCGTTACTGAAAGCTAATCAAATAAAAAAGCGGTTAGAAGTCAAACCGAGTAAATCAGAAGTAGAATTGATTCCAAAAAGTGGTAATAAAGAAAGTTTTCCCAAATTAGAGAAAACACAAATCCGAAGGAGGGGTAGGCCGCCTATTTTCAAAGACAAAAATGTGGATATTGGCGAGACGGTACTTAAAGCTGATTTGGACCAATTTCTAGAAGGAAAGGAAGTGAGTTCTTCAGGGTTGTCCAGGAAGGATCTTGAAAGAGTCATGATGGGGAAGTTCAATCCTAACCGACGGTATTCTAACGAAGCCATGTGGGCTGCTTTGATGGATGTCAAAAAAGGCGGGAGTATATACAGGTTGGTTATCATGTTATACATGTATCGTTGTCGTTAATGTTGCCATAATAATGTTGTTAATTATGCTACAGACTTAAAATTTTTTTTATAAATTCAAGAATTTATTATTATTTGGAAATAATAATTATTGAGAAATCAGTGAAATTCAAAATAATTTGAATAAGTTCGGCATAGACAAAAGTTAGGGCATTTTTTTGTGTGCTTGAAAATGTCAAGGAATATTTTTAGTACTCTTATGTTCTTTATCGATATTTGTAAGAGTGTTTTTTTTTTATTTCAGAGCGGCCCAAACTCACAAAGTACCTCGGAAATCCCTCAGAAACTGGATGAAACGCTGCCACATAAAATCTTCCTTCCCCATGCCGCAGCAACTGAAGCAATTTGTGGAAAACAGCAAGAAACAGCGTGAATTCAAAACCTATGACGTCACTAACGATAAAAGTGGCACGGAAACTGATATAGTGCCTTATGAGGAAGTGGATTTCGGGAAACACTTTCTTACTTTAACTGGTGGTCAGCTATCCAGTGATGATGAACTGAATAGAAGTGAAGAAAGATCAGGTGATGGCAATGCAGCTGTGGATATGTCTGTTCATGAATAGTAGTTTCCATTTCTAAATTTAAAAAAGGAACAGTTTATTATCTTAAGTTTCTGCGATTGTAAGGAAGCTGGTTTTACATATTATGCCAAGGAAATTTAAAAATTAAATAACTTTACTGCGTGAAATGAAAATTAAAAGAATATAAGTTGAAACTAAATTAGCATAAGAATCAGAATTTATAATAATACGATTCAACTAAATTCTATTTAGTTTTTAAAACATCATCGAAAACAGTAAATCACTTTTCAACGGTTAAATTAAAAACTAGACCGAATCGGTTTATTTATTTTGGAGCTATGACACTACAGACAGACACTTGAAACTTATAACAAACCTCTTATTGCATCGGCAATAAAGCATGATTTTAACAAAAAATTAAATATGCTAGAATATTTTGTAAATTTGACATAAATTATCTCTATAATATAAGCCCAAATTTATAATTAAACTTTGTTTTTGGTAATTAACATGAAATAAAAATATGCTAATCTTAAAATTAAAATACTTATAATCACTTCACACTGTGATTATCGTTAAAAACATCATACAAAACATAAAAAGAACCTTATGACAATCAATGAAATTAACTTGACTATAATTAATGCTTGTAATTAATGTTACAAATCAAATGAAACCTTATATTATTATAGTGCGGTACCATTACATAATACCTTCACACTTAACTGAAAGAAGCTCACCGCGATCATATTATAAAAGAAAAATACAAATGAATACAATACAAAATAGGATTTTCGACATACCTTTGCGAAATACTTTTTTTGGTTAAAATAAAAATTGTTATAGTGTTACAAATAACGTGCTTCGAAAATAGTGTCTTTCTAAACGGAACACATTAGTAAAAGTAAAGAAAATTTTGTAAAAAATATTTTACATTTAAATTTGATACGAATTTGTATTTGGAGATACAATAATTAATTAATTTAATTATATTTGGAGGAATTATGACGTAAAAAAATATGAATCGTCCCAATATTATTTAAAACATACCACATGCTTTATATTGGTAGCAGCTCAAAAAATAAAAAATAAAATAATGTATGTTGACCCTATATGTAGAGATATTTTGTAGAGATATCCCTGCATTATATCTAAAATTGTATAATGATGTTAATTTAAAGTTTATATTTAACTTTTCGTTTTATCTTTCAAACAACTTTTCTTTTTATCTTTCTTTGCTTTTTACGAAACGATTTATTAATACAAAAGATAATTTACTGAATAACTTTTTACCAATTTAAAAAAATCTATTACTTGTATTTTGTTGTAAAATACTTAATTTTTTTCAAATTTCAACTAAAGACCGATATTCGTGCTTCCACTTTAGCTCAATATCCGCAAAAGTAAAATATTGGTTATCTCAAAAAATATATAATTTTGCTACATATCCCTCAGGACAGAGAAAAATTTAGAATGGTGTTAAATATATTTTTAAACCAACCACGCTCTTTAGATATTCGTGATATGTTTTATAGTTTCAATGAATAATGAGGCTCAGTTAATGTATAAAAATGTTATGACGTTTTATTTTTTCAAATGGTTGAACGTTAATGTTGGGAAATTGTAATTATCTCAAAAAAAATTGTAATTATACCACCAAAATTATATTTCCTTAATTACAGCTACTTTTAATAAACACTAGTATTATCAATTAAAGGGACAAAGATGAAATATTCCGACATGGATGTTTATATTAGATTCTTGTATTTGGGTCTGCAGATTTGGGCCGTGTCTATTCAAAAATGTTTTGATCGTCTTATTAGACCGAAGATTCTGACTTAAAATGTTCAGCCAAAGATTTTGCAAAGATCGGAGTGGAGTAGAATTAAATTTATAATGTATTTATAAATAGATATACGATTTTGACGTGTTTCCTGCTATAGTTTTTATGCTGTTGTTTTTTCTTGTTCTGCGCAATATGATACCCAAAGATAGAGTTTGTTTATTTTTAAAAGATCCCCAATATTGTTTTTATTTAGAATAGATTTAGATTCCTATTTACCTATAACACTTATAAAATCAAATTGATAGATTGCTTTATTTTTAAATCGTGCAATCAGTAACAGTTGTTTAAAAATGTTGCTAGTTAAATATCAATTCTAACAATTTATTAGGTTTTTTAAGTATTGGGGCATCCATGTTATAGTAATTTATTTGATGCTTTCGTTGTATTATTATTAATTATTATAGATGTATTCGTAGATTATTATTAGTTAAATTATTATAAGAGATGAGAATATTTGAAATTGGCCTTTTGAAAATCGTGTGCTTGAAACGGACTTCGTCCAATGATAAATAAAAGACTTGAATTGAAATTTTAGTGTTAATATTGCGTAAGTTTATAAATGTTTGTTTGTTTGAACAAGTATTCGAATGGAGAATATGGAAATAACTCTAATTATATACTTTTAAAGTAACTATCGGCTAGTGGACATTTCATGAGATGTCACTTGCATTTTAAATCTTTCAAAGTCCTTTTATGAGTACTCATAATGACTGTAATATGCAGTTATTTTTATGCAGAAGATCGTCATCGTAACTATTGTGTCTAATTTATATCGCGAATATGGATATCGTGGGTACCCGTTAAACTTAATACTATTAGTATAGTACATGGATGAAGTGACATTTTAAATTATATCCCATTGGGATTCTATGTGCATAGTTAATGACGTGTCTATCTATTACTGTATCAGATATATATAAATTATTTTTAGTTTTGTTTCCTACCGTCCCAATCAAAATATTCGAATTAAAACCCTATATTATGTGAGCGGAAATTTATTGTTTACAATTTCTTTAATATCATTAATACTTGTTCAAATAAAATACAATAATGTGTAACGCGGCTTATTGTAGTAGTAATTTATTTATATTAATTTTAATGTTTCGTACTTAATTTTTATTGTGTAACACTAATTCCTCCGTAACATCGAAATATTTCGACAACAGCTGTACATGTGTACAGTGTTCGAATGGCAAAAGTGGCTTTGGGCGAATTTTCTTTATCCATCTCTAATTAAAGGACTCGCCTTGTCATACACTAAGGGTTTAAATAATTAAGTATATTGTTAGGAGTAAAAAAATCCTCCCACTTCATTTAATGTTGCTATATTAAAAATTCGAAGCAAAAACCATAACTTTATGAAGTAACATTCATGTACCCACTTTTTATCTATTATACTGTCGAGGAATTGTAAATAAGTCTGTTTTAAGTATTAATTATAATAGACGTAGCTAAAGACTATCTACTACTTGTATGACTAGTAGATGTTAATGAAAATTCATCTAAAGCCACATGGCTGCACACTAAGTCCTATGTTCCTATATCTATTGTTAGACAGGTGGGTAGAGGAGAATATGGTCCTATGTTTTTATGTTTTATTTTCGTTGATAATTCGTCTTCGTGAACGCGTTTCATTTAGTTTCTATTTGATATCTTCAAAATTTTAAGCTAGTATTGAAATACTACTGCCTTATTGTACAAGTCTTATGGCTTACAAAATTCACAATTTTGGGAAAGAAACTTAGGGTAGAAATTAAGTGAGACGCAATCAAAATCCATAAAGTGCCTATTAGTATAAACTATATACTTAAACATAGTTTTAAGATCTTTGTAGGATAGATAATATTATTATTAATTATATTAAATTTGTACTTATTGTATGAAAATCTTCTAAATGTCTTCGGGAGTCGGAATCATTTTCGTCACACGTAATTCTACGTGGCGCTACTGTATTAATAATAAAATGAACAGTGGTAAAATTATTAACAATTCTGCTATAAGATTTTACTCTATTCAGTTTGGATATTAAATTAGAAAAGTATTAAACTTTTCCGTGTAATAGGAATCAATTGATTCAGGAAAGTTGCCAACTTCACGATTTGAAAATATACTAATAGTAGAATTTAAAATTCAATCAAGCACACCAATATAATTAGGTACAATTATAATTAACTTGATGTTGACTTCGGATGATATAACTGGAAGAGGATTATTGTATTATTAATAAATTATATAATATAACTTCAGTGTTGTATTCAGTATTACAATTGTTTACTTTCTGTATCTTCAGTACTTAAATCTTTAGATGATAAAATCGTCATAATTGCGTTTATATAAAATGAAATAATGAAATAGTTTTATGTCAATAAGATCCAAAATGTCATGTTATATACAAATCCTTTATATAACACTATCACACATTTAGTGTAGCAAATTACATCTAGATTTTTCTTCGTTTTGATAGTAGATGAACAAGACTATTTTCATAAATGGTGGTAAAGTCTGAAATTCTCGATTGTTTGACGGTTGAGTTTGTGCTGTTCACTTGCAAATCACAAAGACGAACAAATAACGGACTTTTCTTATAGAAATATTGGCAGCCAATTTTATATTTGTCGTATTTAAACGTGAAAAAATAAGGTGTTCATACATCTTTACTATTAATATGCTATTCTTTTTTATGATGTTTAGTATATAAAATGTAATGAATAGGTTTGATCATTTAAAAATACTATAGAATGATGTTAGCACTTCATGGTGTGTTTTCGCAATTGTTTGAGTGAGTGATTTGTTGACCAAATACTAGTTGTACAACAGAACTCTAACAAAGTAATAGTATGCAGGAGATGGACACGATGTCTACGTATAGTTGAAATTTTAATTTAGAACACAGCTAGCATGTCATTACAATATATGTCATAACTCTTATGAATTGTTTTAAAATGATAACGGTTTAACGAATTTCTGCAATAAAATCGAACCCTTTCTGTTTTATAAATGATATTAATATTTAATTTGTTTTGATTTATAAAGATTTATTTTAAAACAATTTCAAGCCACCCTTTCCATCCAACAATAATTAAAGTATAGTTTATCTATGTAATATATGTCCGCCCGACCATTGAAATTATTATGTAAATGCATACTGTATTTGTTCTTTATTATGCCAGTTAATTAAATAAATATATTATTTAATGTGATACCTACTGTTTTGTTTTTTATCTCCATTAAGTAAAATGTAGTTTTTACAACAATATTGACAATAGCTGACGTTATTCCCATAAGTACGGGTAGGTATGATTTAAAGTGACTTATTTATGGTATTAGTTTATTATCCCCGATCAATTGAAATTATAAAGCTGCGAGCTGCTACAAACTAGATATTTTATTGAAATGTATACCTTATTAAATCTTGAAATGTTAGACAAGTATGTTACTAAAATTTTCTGACTAAAATTTGATTTATACGTTTTCATAAAAATGCCCATAGTTCGGTGATATATGTTGATTCCAAGTGATCAAGCAAGTTAAGCAAAAGTAGGCGCGGTCTATAAGATGGGTGACCGTGAGTGGTAAAAACTCTTGTGCACTTCCATGCTTCGCAGGGCATGCATAGCCATCGATCCCGGTTGTTACTGTTAGGAAGCGGTCGTTAAGCTAAGCCTTGAGGTGGCCGAAACTACCGACACTTCGGCTGATTACTGACCCTGTCACCTGCCTGCGCGTTGGAACAGCGTGGTTGTTTACGCTTTAGGCTCATCACTTAAGAGGAAAGACCCTAGCTCCATGATGGACCATTAATGGTTTAAAGCAATTTTTAAAGGTTCTTTCCACGCAAACATTTAACAAAAATTTCCATTTATATTATAAATTAGGAAGAGCTTAATTTTTTTGTAAGTAAGTTTATGAGTACATCTTATAGTACGTACATATTAACCTAATAAGAATTGTAAAACGATTCTTATCAGTTAACTATTGAGTGTGATTATAGTGCCAATTATTTTACTCATAGTTTGAATACACAATTAACTACGTTTATAATTTAAGGCATACTGAGCGGCTTTTCCTCGCTTTTTACTGTAACTAAGCAACCCTCCCTCCCTGTAGGAAGCCAGGAAAAGAAACGCCCAGCTGTCAATGTGACAGCTCTTAATGTTGCCAGCACTTTAACCAAAAGTACTACCATATTGAACTTTATCTAAAGGGCCGTTTCTTTTCCTTGCTTGTTCCAGGTGTGAGAACATCGACGGAAATAGTGACGAGACATTTTATAGACCATACGTTGGACCACGGGATACCGTTGAATATTCACGCAAGACCACGCATCGTCGGACGAAGACCAAAAGCTATCGTCAACATAGAAACAGACGTATTTCAAGAAAAATCGTATAAACAATACTCGTCTCAGCACTTAAGAGATGCACTGATTGCTGTAAAGAAAGGTTATAGTGTGTATGCAGCATCCAATAAATACGGCGTGCCAAGGAAAACTCTTCGCAATTGGATGGAAAAGTATGACATTAAAAGCCAATTTTCTAAAGGCAGACGCGGCACACAGATATTGGATCCATTGGAAATATTGCAAGAGACCAGATCAGAGCCCTTTGAGGCACTGTGATCATCAAAACAGTTGAATTTCCATACGAAACATAAATAGGTATCTTTGTAGTAATTAATTTTATCAGTTCATAAAATTATGCGTGAAAATATTTACAAATAAGAACTATTGGAAAAACTGAACTCAATTGTATCTTTTATGGGCGGCTATTATGGGTATGGCGTTATTAAAACCTACATTTACAATTTACCTTACCAGAATAATACTTGAGACTATTGCGATTATTTAGAGAAACACTGTATAAGACACAGTACAAAATTTTAATTTAAAATAGTCGCAATAACTTATTGATACCCACATAGTTAGGGGTTTTATAGATGTGATACCTTAAATAGCGCTAACTGTGCTGTTTTATTATGGTTTATTGTTTATTTTTTAGCAATCTTCATAAATTTAATCTGAAGTTGGACTGGCGCAGGCACCAGCCTTCGATATACCTATTTAACAGTTGATAGATTCACTTTGGTATTTTATAAATAAATATTTGAGTCTAGTGTGTGTGTATCTGTACTTAATTATGCCAAAAATGTTAACCATTTTGTAATTAGAATGTAATTGTAATGTGTATAAATCATAAAAATGTATTAGTTACCCATGTTCTGATCAGCATCTCTTTTATGTTTCCACTGTATGTCCTGCCGTAATAGGTAGGTACCTATACTCAGTACAACTTCGACCCAGAATAAATGCTAACAAACCTTAAAAATCTTTTGTAGGATTTTCACCAACTTACATAATTGAGATTTTTTCCACTAAACAAGTCATTATATTTTTGAAAATTAGTCAATAAACTAAGTATTCATCGAAGAACAAGTACAAACTACAAATAAATCTAGTCATACCAGTCACACAAAATAATTGCAACACACAACATCATTTATAAATTCATACTCTGACATCCTTGATTTCATGAAGGAGTTTACAACTTTTCAGCCTATTGGAGTATTTTGTTTTATACTCTTATAATTTATTGATTTTCGTTTTAATAAACTTTATGCATTTGTCACTAAACAAATAGCATTATTTACAAGTAAATTTTTTTAAACCTGTAACGGTATAAAACCGTT
>DWJZ01010378.1:0-10148 GCA_018249125.1 Asbolis capucinus
TTACCTAGCACACAGCCAGGAGTAGTGTCACGGGAAGACACTGGCCCCTATGATACGGGCTTACCTAGTTTAGGGGTTAGGACTACAATGTATGATGTATGTTGAGCTATTAAATAAAGATTATTATTTCAGAGTCTATAAAGGGCAAACAAACACGCATTTTTACATATAGATTACATAGATATAGACTAACAATGTACTGGAGTACGTGGTGTCAAAGACCTGGTTTCTGTGGTACACTGTCCTGTATTTAAATTAACAGCACACACAGTTATGACAACAGCTCGTAAGATATTAGATGTAATCTCAGTAACCTAATTTAAGGTTAATGTTATCGCACTTTACGTCCGTTCAACGGTAATAACTGGAACTCTGGAAGTATGTCACTGGGAGAGTTATATATAGAGAGAGTATTGTATTCGAGAGAGAGAGAATAGTCGAATAAGAATTGTCTGGACTCATAATGATGAGTACATATATAAACTATTGCTGTATATATAATATATATAAAGATACAAAGGGAAAAGAAGATTTTACGAAGAAGCTAGGATATATGAATTTTATTATGTATTTTTTGATCCACCTTCATCAGTATTAATACGGATAATCAAAAAATATATTTTTAATGATTTATAGTATAATGACGTAAGAAATCAAAATGAAAATTTATATTGGGGACATCGACTAATTAATTTACCTATCCATCCTAACAATACATGACCTAATGCATTATTTACTTAGTAATTTTAATCTGTGTTCAATATATATATATATATATTTTGTTCATCCTATTTTATTACTTTTCTAGAGTTGATATATTTTAGATGTAGTTTTTTTCTTATATATATATTTCTTATATATATATTTATATCTCTCTTTTTTGTCAATTATACTGATACGGCGTTTGGATTGCACTGAAAATCAGTAGTCGTGGTTCCTCTGACCTTTTTCGTCATATTATTTTTTTTTTAATTTTTATTATACTGTCTGTAGCCCAACTATGTAAAGCTAAGATGACGAAATAAGCCTTTTTTTTTTCTTCTGTCTAATTTTTTCAACTAAAAATAGGGATTCAAATGACATACCGGTATGCGATAAATTTTAAAGGATTAAATATATTTTTTTGCCGTATTTTTTCAAAAATATTTATAACCGATCATAGTTCCAAAATTATCTCAATAATATTTCCTGTTTTTTTTACCTTTTAAGTATACTTAATAAACAATCATTTTAACCCAATTATAATAACCAAAGAAAGCTTTACTCATACAATCTCGCGTCCTCAAACTCGTGCTGATTATGTGTCAGGGAATAATTACTAGATTTATTATAATTGTATATAATATTGTTCCCAATACTCACCAGACCGGTTCTGAGTAGGCAGGCGTATCGAGCGCGATGGGATGCTGCATAAATTTCTCTCGATGACTCATCTGATCTCTGACTAAGGTTTCAGACCTTTGCCACTTGAATCGAAACCAAATCTTTAACTAAACTTGTTATTTAGTTTTGTGTTTTCCGCAGTTAATACTTTATGTTTATGTATGTTAGATGTAGTGCGATAAAATGAATAACACCGCCATCTAGTTTACAAATGTGAAATAATTCTAATCGGTTAATCAACCAATTAATGACAGTATGTTTAACCTGTTTGGGTAATGTGACACTTTAATATGAGCCGTTAGTACTACTTATTCTACTATTTTTCTGTAATCTTAAAATTCACGTGTCCAAGAAAAGCAAATAAAATAAAGACTGTATCGTGTGTTATGACAACCCTATTTTTATAACATTTTCTTATAATCCAATAAAAAACCTCATACTGAGTTACAAAAAAATGTTTAGGGTCATGAATTATTACTTTAAAATAAACTTTATAACACTCGTAGATTGCCTTTTATACACAGAGATTTATAGACTATGAGCTTTAAAAAACAGGTGGGCGCGTTTCTCAACTTAAATTCTTTACTGCTTACGATGTCGTATTAAGGGTCCCGACACCCCCTTTTATATTTTAACGGCTTGGATTATAGAACGTTTAAGTGGGCCCATAAAATAACTGTACTTGCTACCTGAATAAGAAATAAATTAGTTAACAGAATGCCTTTATACCCTGGAATGCCTCGTACGTGTCACGTTCTGCCGTACGGTATTTATTGGGTCATTCGTCAGGAACCAATACCCAGGGGTGCTGTTGTGGTTGGGGACGCGGGGGTGCATAATACTATGACTGTGTTGTTTATGATGCGACTCTCTCGAACAATTTATTAGGTTTATGGTGAGTGTTGTGGGGATTCGGCTCGTTTACTGAATAACTGTAAATGTAATTATATTTTGGTACTGATATTATTTTCGTTACAAGCTCGTTCGTTGTTACAAGCTTTTATTTAACTTGCGCAGTATATTAAGCCGTTTGTTAAGTGTTCGGGTCAAACCTTGCAAGCTTAATTAGACCCTCTGCTTGTTAAACTACGGAGCTCAAAGTTTACATAAAGCTTCTGTCCTGACGACTGTATTTTTGTGATAAGTATGATCCGATACTACGTTCAGGATTGTCCCCAGACAAGAGAACTCCTCAACGGCTAACAATACAGTTATGAAATTTCGTGTGTTTATGGTTTAAGGGATCTACAATTAAAGTTTGTGTTTTTAAATATTTTAATAAATCAAATTTTAATTATTCTTAAAATTAAGTATTGATTAAAACTATTCTAGTAACTATAGTTATCTAACCTATATTACATACAATTTCGCACGTGTGTTAAACTGGCAACATTTTTTTAAACTGTAAGCTTTACTCTCATTATTCGCAACAGGAGCCAATTCATAATTCATATCAATTCATTATTCATTCTGTTTGTCATAGAGCTCTAGTTCTTAAGCCGTTATTGTATCATTTCTTCATCCTAGAAACCAATAGCTCGCTTAAAGAAAGTAAAAAAATGAATAAAATCAAATATATAAAAATAAAGAATCATTACTCAATCCTCTGGTAATAAATAATGTCTCGATAAACAATATACAAATCTTACTACATTTACCCTGTGAGAAGACGATGATTTTTCTAATTTGTTAAGCTTACAATTGCCCAAGCCGTTGCCCAACGTATGAGCTGGTTCTTGAACCACTGCAACGCGGGAGCGAAGTGCGTCTCAACCGTTAAGTTTATGCAATAAATTCAATCAGCCAGGGTATCGTTCATAAAAATCGTACCCGCTACGACAACCGCTAATCAAAAAAGGACAAAAGTTCAAACATTCATCGACAATGCGATCGCTATTAAGCGAGGAATGTGGTTAGCGAACAAAACAAAATGTACTTAATGGCAACGCCATATGGTGAATTATAGGTTGTATATTGTTTTCAAGTTGATTTATTAGTTCTGAACCTTAAGAGTGTGTAAATAAGGCATGTTATTGGTTAAGCGGACGTATTCTGAGACGCCGTACGCACGTGCGTGCAGGGAACGCGGGGAGGGACAGTGGCGCCGCCTGGCGGGAGAGAACAGCTTTATGACGCTGCGATATATTGTCTTCGCCCAGTGTGGGATTTACGGTTTCTTGTTTTGTTTTTTAGGACACGCCGATTAATTTCTTTTACTGGCTGCGTCGGTGCCATTTGCAAAATCAATCTTTGGTTTTTGTTATTACGAGAACGGTGTAAGAATTTGTGTACAGAAATAAAAGAAAACAAAACGGTGACTTTTACAGTTGATTATTAGCTTAATAATAAGTCATTCAAAATATTAAAAGACATAGTTAATGTTCTAAAATCGATTATAATTTTAAAATCGATATTGACGTATATCAAACTTAAGAAGTTTGTATGTTAAAACATAGACGCTGTTAAACAATCCAGATCGATTTGCACCGAGTATAGTATCATCTGTCATGTGTCAGTGTCACTTCAAAAGGTATTAATAGAATGTCATTGTCAAACCGAACTGAAATATTCAAATGTTAAGATTCTGTTAAATCGAACTTTATTGTTTTTTGAATATTTGTAGTTTAGGCATATTATTTTGATTTGCAATTCCCACTGACAAATTGGCATGAATGAAGCATTTTTTTATAATGCCAATCGTGGTTTGCTCGCTTGCAATATTTTATATATTTAATGTAGACGTTCAAAAAATATCGTGTACATAAAAGTATTTCTAAAAGATGGTTTATTAAAAGTGTTTAAAAACACAAGCTTTATAGATGCATATAACAATAAAACACAAAATTGTTAACCGTTGAGAAGTTCCCTTATCTGGAGCTAGTCCTGAACGTAGTATCGGGTCATGCTCGTAATAAAAATGCATTGTCATCAGGATGAAAAGCTTACGCAAAATTTCCGTTCCGTAGTGTAAGAGGAAGTGGGTCTAATTAAGCGTGCAAGATTTGACCCGTAACAAACAAATAAACTAAAATACATACAGACATTGCAAATAAAATAAAAGCTTGTAAATATTACAAAAACATTCCAGACCATTCTACGAGATCTAGAATGTAAAAACTCTCTGAATTTTTAATTTCTGTGGTATAATTCATTGTATAAACTCATGATTCCTTGAGTGTCTTCACAGAGCTCCACGATGGCTCTGCAGAATAGATATTACATTCCATAAATAACCTCTTTAACCGCATGTGCATGACATTTGTGCCGTGCATTTCCTTTGCCAGTTCAAGGGAAGTCTCGTAAGTTTTGCAAATATGTTATGAAGATTGGCTATAAATTCCTATCCGCCAAGTAACGTAGGTACTTTAAAGATATTGCCTTTCATACCAAAAACGAATAATAGCTATTGAGCGGGACTTTCTATAGAAAAGAAAGGTTTCGGATTCGACCCTGGCTGATGAGGATATGCAAACATTAGTGTAGGAATAAAAATATTTGTTGAAACTCGCGACTTATGCGTTATTGTGAAACAGCTTCCCGTGTGTGCTGAGTCTTTTGTTATGCAGTTTTTAAGCCGGATTAAAGAAGGTAATCTCTAATATGTTGAGGGGATGACCCGTGTCTTTCATTAAATTGAAACAGTTATAAGCGCCTGCTTTTTGTAGAAGAGTACGGTTTGTAGTAGACAGTTGGAGTGAGGCCATCTGCTGTTTTGCTATGAAGTCCACGAAACAGCTTGCTTCATACATCATGGTTACTTCAGGGTTCCGTAGAGAATTGGAAATTCTTATAACTTCACTACTTCCGTATATGCCCTGGTATTCTGAGACTAGCTATGATAATACCGCATTCCGGTTTGGTAATTAAGACATAATTCTTACTTAAGGTAACTTGGTTAAGTCGGACATTATCGTTAAGTTTAAGTTAGGGCGGTTAAGTAAGACGTAATAGTTAATTTTTTCATTAATGCTCATTTTAAATTAACTTTTAATTAAAAGCACAACCTTTCAAAGCTCCATTGCGTACCTACTGAGCTTGCATTTGCTATGCAATAGGAAATATTTAATACGTGTCGCTGCAATGTCCCCGTTTGCGTTAAAGCTCTTATGAAAAGCCCAATGAATGGGTAAAGTCAATGGGTTGTAAGAAATGAGGCACGATTGTGCCGGAGCGGGTGAAACGCGCGGTTAAAACGTTGCTATTGGAATCAGAGCTATTTAAATAACTGGCACATTCGATTTTCAAGCATTCCTTTTATAACATTGGTATTTAGAACTTTTGATTGTTTCTGCGTTTGTCTGTATTTCTAAAGAACTAGTTCAACAATTTGAATAGTATTTTCCTTTATGTTTCTAGTAAGTATTGGGTATTATTTAATTTAGGATATATGTATGTTCGGTGCACCTGTGGGTTTATCGTGACAGGCCGGTTGGTCTAGTGGTTAGTGAACCTGACTGCTACACCGAAGGTCATGGGTTAGATTCCCACCCTGGTCAAATTATTCTGTGATGAGCAGGAATGTTTGTTCTGTGTGTCTAGATGTAATATCTATAAGTATACATATGTTTAAAAGTATTTATGTATGTTTATCAGTTGTCTGATCACCGTAATACAAGCTAACGCTTAGTTTGGTGTCAGTTGACCGTATGTGAATTGTCCAAAAATATTTATTTATTTATCGTCTCTCCCTGGCAAGCAATACGTTAGCGTTTGTGCTTAAAACTGTGGTAGCCTAAATTATCTAGGCTAGGTACAATATGTACTCTGCCACGCTGTTCCAAGTTCGTAGTCTGCAGTGTTCAATTCAATTAATTTATTCGTAATAAGCTTTACAATAATGTGTTATTAGTTAAACAATGATTTTACGCTTATTTCACAACTTAGTGGTATACAAATCTTGTCTATTAGATATATTTAATATAGTTAACTAAATTAATATGGATTATTAAATATATATGTTATATCAACTAAAATGACAATTTGGTAAATCAGACTTTGTTTTTATTAAATACTATTATCATTAAGAAATTCAGCAAAATTATAATATTTTGTTAATTATCATTACTAAGTGTTGCCAGTCAAAGTGCCGGAAGTCTTCCTGTTCCTGTTATCGACGGGAATCGCTACAGGTCTAACTCAGCGCATCACTCAGGGTGCAAACAGGGCTATAAACGTTTCAACTTTCACCCATACAAATATTAGAATCTCCCGTTGGTCCAGTGGTGAATGAACCTGACTGCTAGGCCGGAGGTCGTGGGTTCGTTCCCTATTCAGAACAAACTTTTCTGTCTGTGTGTAATAAAAACGTCTATGTAAGTACGTGTATTTATAAATATTATATGTATGTATGTTTATCAGTTGTCATATCACCACAGTACAAGGCAAAATAATGATTAATGCGCAATTAAAATCTTTGATAATAATATTTTTTCTTTAGTTTTAATAAAAAAAAAATTGTAATAAAATGACCTTGCATGTTGTATGCAGTCAACTAGAATACTGACGACGTAAAGGAGACAGCGGGTATCCGCTGGATTCAGAAGGGTCAGGACCGGTCAGAGTGGTGTCAATTGGGGGAAGTCTCTGTCCAACAGTGGACGTCGAAAGGCCGATGGATGGATGGATACAGCCAAATACTCCCACAGACGGCTGGGTAACGTCTGTGCGTCATGAGATATTTATTTATCAGCTCGCCAACCACGACATATCATTTCCAAGTTTGAACCACAACATACCAATGAATATATGGTAATTTTGTACACAACAATGAAATCAGTTCTACTGATGTAGCCTGTAATAATCATTCCCCGTTCCCATTCGTCGAGAGGCACATTAAGGACTCATTCAAACCGATGAATGGTTCAAGTCAATGAGTTGTACGAACTGGGCCACACGGGTCACACGACGCGATTGAAGGACTAAAATACACTCATACCCTTGCAGTATGATTTACCGAAATCTCGGAGGTTTGACTTCAACCCCAACGGCCCACTATTGAGCATGGGTCTCTCTTGAGGAGGCCTAGAGTATTCTACCACGTTGCTCCAATGCGGTTCGGTGGAGAGACGGAGGAATATTAACATAATAAATAAATAATAATTTGAACTAACAGATAACTGAAAAACACACATAAACATTTTTGTTAAAAAATACCCGGCCAGACTCGGGAACTCCTGCTTAACACGGAAATTTGGGTTGAAATCGAATCCACGACCGGTTTAGTACTCAGGTTTACTATCAACTAGACCAACATGTCACACTAATAATTGGAATCGAACCTGGGCAACTTGTTGCAGGCAGGGTCACAAGCAAGTAACCTACAGGATGGTTCGATGAAACATGAACGGAAATACGTCAAAGATTTTCTAATCTATGGGTTATGTCATACGTAGTATTTTTGAGTAAATTATACTATATTGAAATTATACGTTTCCGTAGCCTAGTTAGTAGGGGCCCATTTGTCAAGTCCAAGGTTCGATAACCAACCGAGGCCGATATTTACAAGTTTTATTTGACTTGTAGTGTATGATTGAATATTAGTATGATAGTATATTTGTTTGTTACGGATCTAATCTTGCGAGCTTAGTTAGACCCACTTTCTCTCATACTACAGAGCTGAAATTTTGCATAAGCCTAATGACATGCCTTTTTATGATAAACATGACCTGATACTACGTTCAGGATTGGCTCCAGACAAGGGAACTCCTCGTTGGTTAACGATATAGTTACGAAATTTTGTGTGTTGCTTTGTATTACGGATCTATAATTAAAGCTCGTGTTTTTAAATATCTTTAATCAGTCTTGCTATTTGATATAAATATTGTTCTTTTATGGCTTTTACTTGTAATGTCTTTCATAAGTCTATTGAAGAAATACATGTGAAAAAAATATTTTGAAATAGATTTTCTTTTTTCAAAAATGAAGCGGAATGTACACTTTTCTATTAGGCTTACATAAATTTGTAGTTGCGATATTTCTGGAAGTTCCAGATTAAACTGACTGTTGCAATAAGCTCCTCATTTGCAGAGATGCATTAAAATTTTATTTGAAAAGCTCGATGAATGAGTAAAGTCAATGGGTTATGAGAAATAGGTCGTAGACGAGGCGCCAAGCGAACCCGGTGTTGCGCCTTGTCTCATTTACACGGGGCGATTTTATTGTGAGACTTGTAGCTTACTGACAAGAGTCGGAGAAGATTTTTAAGCCAAGCTATGGCATTATTCACAAGTTATTGTAGTGTAGATAAACCGGCGACTTGTTTCAATTGTTATCGATTGAATGTTATGCTAAAGCGGTCGCGGTCGGTACTAGGATGGGTGACCGCTAATGGCAAAACTTTCATGTATGATTTGATGCTTCGGAGGGCACGTTAAGCCAACAGGCCAACTTGTTATCGTTACATAGTATAATAATTCAATAATATGAATATTAAAAAACGACAAACTGTGACACAATTCGGCACATCGTCATAAGATGGTTGTTGTCGGATTGTCCCGCGTAAACCAGGACGTCTGGAAACGCTAATTACAAGAGCGGTGGCTACTGAGTTCCTTAATGAACCAGGTGGCCACACAATGCGCACTAACAAAGACCTTTCCGAACCAACGAAGGCGCAGTTTATATGAAATGAAGGTAGTATGAAAGTCGATAAATTTCTTACGATTTATTACTTGAGTGTAACTGTCTAAAATGGGGAGTTTGTTTAAGGAAGTTGCAGTATTGTGATATCGAAATCCTACTAATATTATAAATGCGAAAGCTTGTGAGGATGGATGGATGTTTGTTACTCCTTCACGCAAAAAGCACTAAACGGGTTTGAATGAAATGTGGTGCAGGAATAGATCATAATCTGGAATAATACATGCACTACTTTTTATCAACTTACCACGCGTGCGAAACTGCTAGCGTTCCCTAGTTATTCGATAATTTTGTAATGGCCGTAGTCGTTAATGAATACGTAGGTAAATCGCTCCTAAATACAGAATGGTTTTATAAAGTTTACTAAGAAGCAATTTAAGCGTAACGATGAAGTGCAGTAGCAACGTTTTAAAATTTATTTATTTACTAGCTGTACCCGCAGCTTCGCCTACACACCTAGGTACATTGTTTTTTTTATTACCAGTCGACTAAAAATCCCATACAAACTTTCATTCCGTATCCCAAGGGAACTCTGGTATAAGGGCTGAGAAGTTTCCTAAATTATAAGAATTTCTCGAGATTTAAAGTCATTCCAAAAATAAATACTACATACATACATTGAGAGGCATTTTAGTACAAAATTTTACTTTTCTATCTTTTATAGGATGAAATTAAAGAAATGCTGAATATACATTGAAGGTATTATATTAAGGATATGTAAATTTCAAATTCAAGGTAAACACGTACACGTATGTATCACCCAGGAGCTTGTATTAAAAATTTCAAAATATTCACATTTCTTCTTTTCATAACAAAATATCAAAAAACTGAGAAACATGTATTTCATTACTTTAAATAAGGTATGTTGGTTGCAAATTTCAAGCAAATCTGTTGACATTTAAGAAAATTCCCATACAAATTTTCTTCTCCTATTCCAGGAAAACCCAAGAATAATTCGGAATAAAAATTATCCTAAATGTTAATTGAGGATATAAGTCATAACTTTATGAAGTTTCATCGAAATCTGTTTACGGGTTTTCATGTGATGTGCGTTCAGACAGACAATAATTCCTCATCAAAATTTTTAAAAATTATTCAATGTACAGGAAAAATGGACATTGAGTTTT
>DWJZ01010379.1:0-10148 GCA_018249125.1 Asbolis capucinus
GATACCGTAATGAGCCAATTTGAGAAGCAACGTTTCATGTTCCACACAATCAAACGCCTTTGAAAGATCACAAAATATGCATATAGCATTCTTTTATGCTTACCAGGCCTCGTATATGTTTTAAGAGTTTCGCACCCGCATCTATTGTACTACAGCCTTTATTAAAGCCATATTGTTCAGGGTTAAGTAAGTTATTATCCGAGAAATGAATAAGCATTTGATTTAACATAATCTTTTCGAAAACTTTACTGAGTATTTGGAATACTGCAACTAGCCTATAATTATTTAATTCCGTTTTGTCTCCAGACTTAAAAAGAGGTACTATTTTGCTACATTTCATCAGATCTGGAAAGATTCCCAAATCCATACAGGTATTAAAAATTACAGCTAGGTGAGGGGCTGCAACATCTATTATATCATTACTTTAACAGAAATTCCCCATAACTCACCTATTCCATGTTTTTTAATCCCTTGAAGGTTTTAATTATTTCTACAATAGGGGTGTGTTTGAATTGAAACGGAATACTACGTTTACTGACGAGTTCTTTTAAAATAATACATGCATCTGTTGATGAGGACAGTAGAGATCTCGTCAAGGAAGGAGGTGTGTTGGTAAAGTACTCTTCAAAAGCGTTTGCTACCTCAATGTCTAACGTCAGTTTTTTTCCATCAATTACTAGTTCATAGTAATCACGTGATCTTGTAGTACCAGTTTCATTACTGATGACATCCCATGTAGCTTTTATTTTATTTTCAGACTTGTCAATTTTACCTTTAATGAATAAAGACTTTGTAAGAATACAAACGGATTTCAATATTTAAATATGCAATATTAACAATAACTGAATAAAGTCACTCGTCAGATATCGCTCAAAATTAATGGCACTACGGGACAAGTGTAATCATCAAAATCTATCAACGCACTCAAAAGTTATTTGCGTAAAAAAGAAATCAAATATATTTAAAGAAAGGAATAACTCCAAAACTACTCGTCAGATGGCGCTTAAAATGGGACCACATCGCAACCACCAGCTTTCGATCACAAAAAAATTATCCAAATCGGTCCACTCAGTAACAAGGTCTGAGGTATCATGTATAAAAAAGAAAATTTATACGAATTGAGTACCTTCTTCTTTTTTGAAGTCGGTAAAAGCCTCTCGTCAGGTGTCCCTCAAAATAAAATGAGTACATTACAACCACCAGCCATCGAAAAAAAAATAAATTATTAAAATCAGTTCTCTCAGTAAAAAGTTCTAAGGTAATTTAAATAAAACTAGATTAATTAAAAATATTTAAAAACGCAAGCTTTAATTAAAGATCCATAATACAAATAAACACACAGAATTTCATAACTGTATTGATAACACTTGAGGAGTTCACTTGTCTGGAGCCAATCCTGAACGTAGCATCAGGTCATGCTTGTCATAAAAATGCATTATCATCAGGATGGAGGGCTTACGCCAAATTTCAGCTCCGTAGCGTAAGGGGAAGTTTAATTATGCTCGGAAAATTAGACCCGTAACAAACTAATATACTAAAATACTAATATACAAACATACACTGCAAGTTAAACAAAAGCTTAAAAATATAGACTAATTGGAACCAAATTTGAAGTCGCTTTTTTTACCTACACTGGACTTTTCTGTCTGTCATTGTAACCGAAAAGATTTAGACCATACAACACAGTGCTCCAGTGGAATATAAATCGCATCTAATCTATCTGTAATATTCAAATAGTCTGTATAATATTATTCCGAATCCGTATTCTAAGCTATTACAGCTGTAGATGGGCATCTATTGAAGCTATTCGACTGAACTGCAGACTATTCGCTCGTTATCATTTAAGTGTTATGAATGGAATATGCAATATCTGTCCTGGGAAGCTATAGACATAAGCCATTTTGGGATGGATAAAATCCATTACATCACGGTGATGAAGACTTGAAACGCTTAAATTACTATGGAACGTTCATAGCCCAATTCACTTAAGAAACAATTTTGACATACTTAAGAAGAAAGTTACTAAGGAATAAAAAACCCGACAGTTTGTCACTTAATAAATGGTACATTTTTGATGATTTCTGTTAAAATATGTAATCGTTGTATTATATATTTTTGAAATGGTCTTTTTACAATATTTTGTTTGATACCTATATTGCTAATATACAAAGTTACCAGTCTTTTTTCAATTACCATGAAAAATGTACATACATTATAATAGCCTATGTCACTGCCACAATTCTGAAGAATTCAACGACACCTCATATGTCAAATCCGTTGAGCTGTTTAGTATGTAGAGCGTGTCAAAGAAATGTTACATACATACAATCATACATACAAACATACATACTTATATACTTTCTTACAACTACAGTCAATTTTCGTTACAGTCACCAGCGTGATAAACAGGATTGAAGTCGTGGATGGGTACGACCCGTTTATCCGAGAAAGTTTTCAGAGCGTCTATATAAACCAGAGGTCTACAACCTGCGGTCCGCAGGCCCTTTGTCATTCGTACTGCCAAGGAATGGAACAAGTTTCTCGCGTCAGTGTTCCCGTTGCATTATAACGTTAATGTCTTCAAGTTAAGAATGAATAAGCTTTTATTAAGTGCGCTCTACCATCAAAAACTACGTCGTCACTTACCATCTGGTGGTAGCCAAACGCTAACTTATTTAATATAAAAAAAACTTCGCATTTCATGTGAATGTGTGTGCATGAAATGTGGCCGAACCATACTCTTACAACATTTGTGACTCTCACATAAAAAAGGTTGTCGACCCATGTTATAAGCTACGCCTAGAATCTATTGTCTGTAACAACGTGCCTATATCCAGCAATCCATATTATAAAACGACTCCATAAGCTACACCAGTAACTGGAAAAGGAATTCAAATATATGCGAATGGTACGAGTGAATACGTTTTGATTTGTTTTAGAGAATGTGGCGTACTCAAATAATACGTGACGTATCGGAACGATGAACCTGAAAGGAAATTGTAAAAGGATCTCTTGTATCTTTTGTTTTTTATGTGGAATGTGTAGAAGAATGCTTTTTATATTATAGCCGTCTTTTAATCATAAAATAAGTTTCTTATTGAAATATATGCGAATGTACGTTTTGGTTTATTTTGGAGAATACGCAAAGTACTCAAACAATATGTGTCGTATTAGCATTTCAACAAATTAACTAGAAAGGATATTGTAAAGAAATGTTTAGCATTTTATTAAGACAATTCATATTTATTTAAATCTGTTATTAATAATTGAATTATATGCTTATATACGAGTATATGATATATACGAATGTTACATATAAATACGTATTGAGAGAATATGGCGTACTCACATAATATGCGACGTACCAGAACAATGAACTTGAAAGGAAATTGTAAAGGAATTTCTTGTATCTTTTATTTTTTGATGTAGTCTTAGAAAGTTTTTATTAAGGAGTCTCGCCCGACACAAAACTGTTTCGATCGGCCGACTTGGCACCTTTCGAATTTTCCTCATAATTCTGTCGTCAACTCGCCCGACTAAAAAAATGTGAGGTTTAGTACTGTCAACTACAAAATCCAATTTAAAAACGTTTAATATTCTATGGTTGGAGTTCGAAATAAAATATAATGTTATTATATCATTATATTTGATATATTTTACAAATTAATGTCTCCTATTAAGCACATTTAGATTTCAAAATTCACAGATTATAATATTTTTGGCCAGACAAGAACTGACTCGGTTTTTGCTTATACTCTGCCGTAGTACTAATGTATTCTAAGTATAAGAAAAAAATACGTGACTAGTGAAAAAATAATGCACTGTGATCGATCTATTCAAAATTCCACCACGTCAAGTCAAATAATTGGTTGGTACATCGCATGGTGCGTCTCATACCAGGTTGATTGGTTTTATTTTCATGAATTAATTAGAATATGAGTATATTATTACAACATGCAGACTGACAAACAGGCACTGAGACAGATTTATGTTCAGTAACGGGGTTTTGTACTCCGAAGTCAAAATTATAAGTCATTTGTGTTAACAAATGACGAATTTATTTTGACTTCGTTATAATACGTTTAATTGCGAATTACAATAAATACAGTACAAATGGTTGAGTTGCTTGCACGTCGGTGGTGAGAGAATATAAGCACCGAAACTAATGGACAGATTTTAATCCTTTACCATTACACTCCTACATTATCCTTGATGAATAAAGGCTATAAAGTATTTAGAGGTCAGTATGAAGCTCCGATAATGTAGCCCAACGGATACGCTGCGGATATTATTGACAATAGATAAAAGTGATGTACTACAGTTTTATAAAGGACATCAATATCTATAAATCGGTCCGTGTTACCATATATTTCACTGTTACAGTTGTCACAATAACTACATTTAACGGTAACCGGTCAGGATAGTATATAAGGAAAGAAAGTAATAATATATCCTACAATGTATTACTAGTACGAAGCACGGGCGGCCAGACGGTCGGTTAAAGTTCTGACGCCATGTCAGCGAGGCCGTAATTGAATCTTGTGGGTCAGCTGTAGGGCTGCTAAATACACTGGACCTAAGAATTTATTTTAATATAGTCGATATATGAGAAGATGCACTACTTGGTGATAAATAAATAATAGTCTTAAATAAATAAAGAATAGTAAAAATAATAATTTCATAAATTTGTATTCGATATATAGCCGATGACAGATAGGTATTGTCTGTCGAGAATTTAGGCTTTATTATAGAATTGATTTTTTAAATATTTTGTTAAATTTTGACTTTCGTTAAGTGAGTTTTTCAATGTGATGTGCGTATCAGAAGTTGATTATCACTTGCTACGGTGAAGGTAAACTTGCTGTGAACTTGTACTCCTGGGAGTTCTACATAGTGCTTTCAAAGGTGTGTGGTGGACTATGGCCTAGTCCTCTCACATTGTGAGTTGAGACCCGATCCCAGTTATGACCGGAATTGTACATAACCCGTCTCCCTGTTACGATTTAATTGTACATATCGGAGGCAGATTTTTTTAAACTAGTTCGGTGGTTTTTGTCTTTATCGTCTACCAGTTCCCGCTCGCGGCATTACCCGCGTAGTAGGTACGTTGGTAAAAAATAGCCTACGTTTTATTCAAGACAATCTATACATTTACCAAATTTTATCGGTTTAGTCATTTCTGAGTGAAGGAGTAACATACATCCATCCATCTATCCATTCTCACAAACTTTCCCATTCATAATATTAGTAGGATTATTATAGGATAGGATAAACAAAAAAAACTCTCTTTATAATATTACCTACTATAGATTGATATTTTTGGTATATTTTTTCAGAAACAGCGGTAGTTGCCATTTTTTTATATTCAATAAATTTGTGCTTGACCACAATCCCGCCTGATGATAAGTAACGATGTGCTCTGGGTGGTAAAGTACACTAATACAGTAAAGCCTATTCATCCTTAATTTGAAAACATTTAAAATGTAATCGAATGGGAACTCTGACGCAGGGTAACTTATTCCGAAAAAAAAATGTATATTGAAACGATTTCAAATAATCGGTTTGACTTTGGTTAAAAAAGTAATGTGTTGACAACCCTAGCCAGTTGCCCTTCTCGTCGTTTTCCTTCTACGATTGCTTTTGAAAACTGCACGCTCCGAGTTTATTTGTGAAAATGAATAAGATTATAGTCAATTTCTCACTGCACTGTCATACTACGTAGTGTGGTCAGCGGGTCTTATTACATTTAGTAAGTTATGAATGCTATTTTCTACCAGCGTCTTTTGTTTTCGGACTGAATAGTGTTCTGGAGAGAGTATTATTTCTGTTTCAGCACGGCTTATATGTTTTGTCTATCGGAGAATATAGGATTACGTTTCATGTAATACGAGTAATTTAGGTACTTAACTTTCGTAGGCATTATATTTATTGGGATTATATTCTATTCTACACTTTATAACAATCTAATTATTATATTAATAATACGGCCCTTGTTCTGTTCTGTTCAACTTTGATTCAATTTTTTTAATTTATGGTTAAAACTTTACATAAATAACGAAAAAAAAACTAAGTCATTTGCTGCACTCAGAGTCTATAATAGTAACTATTCTCTGTGACATTTGACATAATTATAGACGATTGGTAAAAAAAAAATGGTTCCAGTTTTTTTCCAGGTAATTTAGTAGAAGCAGTACATCAGTGACATACATTTATACGATCTTTATTTTTATCTCCACACTTCTTATAAAATCAGATCTTCATTTACCATTGAATGCTCGCAAATAATTTTGGGTAGCTTTGCTTACGAGTATATAATTGTATGCCGTCCAGCTCTCGTTCTATGTAGGCCGCTTGCCAGTCGACGTTTGCAGTTGAAAACTTAATCACGAAATTCAACTCCCAGCCGTGCAGCAGTTCTTCATTGCGGTATTTTATCCCCAGCAGATATCTGTACATCGGATCCAACCCTCCTTGAATAATACAAACTGCGATACAGAATTTACGTGTTCTTTCGGTTTGTATATCGTGCGATATAATATTGAATACATTGTATTATAAATCGAAATATATTTTTTATTACAATACAAAGCGACATAAAAACAGATAATATAAAAAAACCCTAAATTAAGACTATACTAAACTAAAATAAACTATAATTATATTTAAAAGAAATATGGGGCCTTGTACCAAGAACGCTGCCAGCTACCCCGCTGAACTGTTACACTAATTCTTTAAAGAAGAACACTACATATATAACAATAAGAAAAATTTAAAGCAATGTCTAGTCTTTATCTTATTTATTTATTCGTTTGTACACACACATGATGATACATAAATGAAATAGTTTGTACAGGGCACTTCTTATTCCTAACAAGAAATACATATCTTTCAGTAGGCCCGAAAGTGGAAAGTTGGTATAAAAAGGCATAAATAGTGCGTACTAAAGTGGTATTATATAATAAGTATACATATGTAACGACGCATAAATATATAAATACTATACATATAATTATAATACAATACTATACATATATCTTTATCTGTCTTTATCTATCTTTATCTATCTTGAAGATTACCCGGATTCCAGCTAATGCCTTCCTCTACGCCCATGACTGTTTTCTTTAATAGTATGTAAAAGTTTTGAATCTATAATGTAGAACATCTCATTTGTCCACAGACAAGGCATATTACGATGGTTCCTCCGTACGAGAGCCATAGACTTGTAGTGCAGAATCTTTTGACTAGACTTGATTTAGGTACAGTCCCATGAGAAGTGTTCCAGCCACGGTATGTAGACAGAAGACAATGAGTTCTATTGATTTCACTCCCATGTATGCTAAGCGATTTTTTTGTACTACCTATTATTGATATTTTTAGCAATAATTTGTTTTTTTTAGAATTTTTTTAAAAATAATTTTAATGAATTATGTAGCTAAGAAATGTAGTTATCTGTTAGAATTAAATAACACTAAACTTCTAAAAAACGCAGCCCCGAGTAAAGTCACAAACTCAAAATTTCAGTTTTTAACGAAATCTTAACTAAAGTTCATGTTGAAAAAAGTAAACTTTTGCTTGATTCTATGATGTGTAAGTAACATCAAAAACTTTTCATATTGCTGATCTATTAAAATTAATAAAAAAGTAATACTTTGTGAAATATTTATTTTCGAAACTGGGCTTTGAAGGTGGAAGGGGCGAAATACTGAAAAATATTTTTTTTTGTTAAAGTTAGTTTATTATTTTTACTACAAATATTTTGGGAAACTCACGTCCAATTGGGACACGCAAACAAAGTCATTTACACTGGATTTTACACAATTTTCATAAAATCTTTTCTGTACCAAATGCTAAGGTGCAAACATGACATTAATTAGGCATTCTCGTCTGTAGTTTTGCTGTAGTACTCTTCAACTCTTCTGTTTACTCGTATCTATTTGTGTTTCATGGTATTTTAGCTCAGCTTGACTGTCGGACTCCCGGATTTCGCTTCTTAATGATAATTCTCGTAGTTATCTGCGGTGACAGTGTTGACAGGATAGATCTTTTGGAAGACTCTTACAACGACTACCCTATAATAAATATTACTGAAGCAGCATTACTAACAAAACCTCAATAACATGCTAGTTTACCAGGGTGTTGTTAGAGGTGGCAGAAGTCAGCTGCTCGATATATTTTCGTTAACATCATTCAGAATTACCTGTTAACATCATTTATAATTCTCTGGGAAAGGTTTTAGTACCAAGATTATATCGATTCGAACATGGTCGAGGAGTTGATGCGTGTCAACCTATACCGGGTGCAGCTGGTTGTACATAGCTTTAGCAAAGGGGAAAACTCCCGCCAGGCGAGGTGATATGCCTGGGGAGCGGCCGAGCTCCGACAGTTGTTAGTCGGAACTTGTATATATGCTAACAATTCAGAAAACTCCCATAGCGTGATTCAGGTTTTGTCGTGACGTCATCATGTGGCGTGATGTGCGATGTCGCCACAATATTATAATCCAACTAAGATTATAAATGTGAAAGTGTGCGTGGATGGATGGATGTAACTCTTTCCGCCAAAAACAACTTAACGGACTCCCACACTGCCATTCGCCCCAAACTAAGCGTTAACTCGTACTATGACGATCAGACAACTGATAAACATACTTATATATTGAAAATACATACTTATGTATTTCACTCAGATCGCCGTGTGTGAGTTGTCTGAGATATTTATTTATTTAATATTATTGTCATAATGAATAACATTAACAACTCACTACTTATTATAGCTTTCTCATAAGAGAGACGTGAGACATGCTGCATACTCCATCTCACTACCCTTATGCGGATGGGAAAAGAATAAAACCCATTCCTTTTTTTATGTTCAATAAATTAGACCATCCCGCCTGATGATAAGCAACGACGCGCTAAGAGTAAGCCTGTTCACTCATGATTTGAAGACATTTTCTAATTAAATGGGGACACTCACGCAGGTAGCTTATTCCGGTCGTTCGCGGTATGTAAGAGAAAACGCAAAGCGAGACGTTCGTACTGGCGGCATGTCTACGACAAAGGGATGGATTCCCGCCCTGCGACGTGTTCCGTTATGGAAAGAGGATTTATTATTATTTATTTATTACTAAAAATTGCCTTCGCTTCGCTTCGGAAGAAGAGTAATCCAGAGGTTTCAGAGTGTCCATACAATTTTTTACCTATTATCCCACGGGAAAAAAGCAGTTTTCTGGGGTAAAAAATATCCTTTAACCACTGTACATACATAAGCTAAATTTCATCTAAATTGGTCCTTTGGTTTCGGAGTTGCCGTAAAAATTATAACCTGTTATCCTGCGGGAACAAAGCCATTTCCTGGGATAAAACATATCCTATAACCATTCTCAGGTTTTAAACTTCGATTATGCCATCTTAATGTGTGTTTAGCATTAAGCTCGAACAGACAGACAGACAAGAAGTCCAAAAAAATGCTTTGGTCTCAATATCGATAACAAAGCCTACCGGCATTGAATTTTTTTAAATATATTTAATGAACAGAGTTGACTCTGTTACTGTTTTATTATTAGTATAGTTTCACGACTATAAGTTAACGAAACTTTAAATAATATAAACCGCATCATTCTTAGGACTTCCGAGTATGAAACTATGCATCATGAACCAGCGTACAGCAGGATGTTGAAACGAAGCATTATTTACAAACTTTAATCCCTAATCCCCCTGGAACCTTCCGGTTATGACGTAATCCCTCCACCGTATGTATACAAAGCAAATTTTAATTTTACCATATACTAGGTTTCATCTGCGATTTCGCCCGCGTTGTATATTGATAAACTTTCGCACTTATAATTTTATCAGAATGATATAAATGCGAAAGTATGTGAGGATGAATAGATTGGTATTTGTTACTCCTTCACGCAAAAATTGCTTAACGTATCTGATTGAAACATAGTACACAGATAGATTGTACTTTGGAATAACACATAGAATAATTTTTACCAACATATAACGCGGGCCAAGCCGCGGGCGGGCCCTAGTCCATTATAAGTTGAATCTTAAAAAGAACTACAATACGTTCTATGAAGTCCCAAAGCATGTCTCATCTAAAAACTGCTTCATCATGAGCACTTCTTGGCACTATGAATTAATAGGGGC
>DWJZ01010380.1:0-10147 GCA_018249125.1 Asbolis capucinus
AATTAATTTAAATATGTTCTAATCTGGTTTTTGAGCCCCTTAGCGCCCCCTGTACGCGGTCATTGCAAACAATGAAACGTTATAAACTAATTGGGGAAAGACTATTGTAGTATTGTTTTAAGTCACCAGCCAGCACACGCCATTTGTGCGGCTGACTGACCTCAGTGTAGTAGATACCTAAACTTACTAATCATTTAATTATTAATAAGTTGAGTAATAATGTTACTATTAAATTCCATAATCTTCCTTATCCTTACACTAACTTCCTCCCAGTAAAATTTGCAGAGTTAGGTTAGGTTAGGATAATGGATTAAGTGGTATATTAGTAACGTCATTTGTAACTTAATACTTAGCAAAAATAAAGAACTTTTTTATTTCATGCTTTTTCGTTATTTTGTCTCTTTCTTTTTCATTTTTACGTTATCATTCGCAGGCCGGAGCCCCAGCCGCAGACGGCGGTCCGGTCTCGGGCAGCGCCCGCGCCTTCGTCCCCGCCGAGTGGAGCGCCCGCCCCGCAGACTACACCAATCGCCGCTACTGATCTACCACCTGGATATGGTGAGTGATTTTAGTTTTGAAGAATTGTGGGAGAATTGACAGAATAGGTAAATAATAAAGAATAATAATGCATCACAAGGATGCTTAGAAACAATACTCCGCAATAATCCGCAACCGGTTCCGCTCAAGTGAGTCATTTTAATAATTTCGTACTCATTGCATTATTATTAATATTACGTATTTTTGATAAGATGTGCTGATGAGTTTCTTTCGCCGTTTCTTCTTTATTATGGTACCTTTCCGAAAAGGTGGTAGATTCCAAAAATATCATAAAAAGAAAGTTGTTGATATGTGTATTGAAAATACATGAAATTAACGATTTGACTTTGATATATATAAGTCGAGGTACCTTTCAATGGATTAAGCTATATAAGAATATGAAACCTTTACGTGCATTTTGAAGCATGGAGCTTACATTTTTTTTAACTAGAAGTCGCCTATAATGCATATATGACGATAAAATATATTTATTTTATGTCTTCGCGGATATTCACGATTAGTTAATAATATACTAGTTTCCTACCGCCGCTTCGCCCACGTGGGATTTTGATAAAAAGTAGCCTATGTGTTATTCCAGAACACAATCTATCTCGCTATTAACTACCATGCAAATCCGTTTAGTAGTTTATCATTCATCAGTATATCCTCATAAATTTTTACATATATAATATTAGTAGGGCATGTGAATAATAAAAAAATGGTGAGTACCGTCGAAAGACTATAATATTGGTAGGATGTGTGAAAAATAAAGAAATCGTGAGTACCCTTGAAAGACATGAAACCAGTATCAGAACCCATGAGAAAATAAAAAATTGTGAGTACCTACCCGTTTACATGTAACACTATTTTGTTCCAGAAATGCGTACAACCGCCCAAGGCCAAGTGTACTTCTACAACCGGTCGACCGGAGCTTCAACCTGGCACGACCCGCGGGTGCCGGCGCACCTGCGCCACTGCGCCACCGCCGGCCCTCTCCCGCCAGGCTGGGAGATGAGGCACGCGCCGTCGGGTCGGGTTTACTTTGTCGACCACAATAATAGGACCACGCAGTTTACTGATCCGAGACTGGCGTTGTCTGCAAGAGTAGTGAGTTGTTTTTGATTATTATTTATTCATGTACACGTAAACAATTAGTTTGATATGTTGGTCGGTGGTGGATTCAATGTTCATAAGTGTATTTTTAATGCCCATGTGAATAAATTTATTTTAATTTTGACTTTAAATCACGTAAACCACTTGGCGCCATTGCGAGTGATAGAGAAGTTATGTACTAGCAGTCAGTCTTTTACTTACTGACCGCACCCGTCGTTGCTTCACTCACCCGATGACTTATAATTGATTCAAACCACTGAACTAGAAGGATTTCTAGCGTCTGCTATTTTAACTATCTTATCAAAGATATTATATTATATATTATCGAAATTAGATATTATCAAAAACGTACATTTCGTATCTCAATGTCATTTTCAGTAAAATGTCATATACAAAATAATATATGGCCGTATAAATATCTTTGGACAACTCACTTACGACCGTGTGACTTCATACTAAGCGTTAGGTTGTAATATGGTGATCAGACAAAGACAACTGATAAACATACGTATGAACTTTTAAAGATATATATGTAGATATTTACATTATATACACACAGAACAAACATTCCTGCCCATCACAGAAAAGTTTGACTAGGGTGGGAATCGAATCTGCGACCTTCGGTGTTGCACTCAGGTTCACTAACCGCTAGACCAGCTTGTCAAATGTCGTATGTTGATGCTTGGAATGTTGATGATTATTGGTCATCGGGGGGCCATGGGTCTGTCTTTGTGATTTAAAAGGCCTTAGCATACTCCATCATGCCGCTTCAGGGCACATTAATGGAGGGACTCACCTAAGAGTGGGAAGTTAATAACTGCCCTGGACCACTGAACTGGACCCTACTTCAATAAAAAAAACTGCAGTTATTTTATAGAAAATTTCTTTGTAATTTTATAAATATAACCTTCTTTTCCAGCCCACAACACCAGACGCAGCCCCACCTATCCCTGGCAGCAATGCCACTCCGATGAGCAACTCCCCACCCACCAGTGGACTGTTGCCTGTACCACCAGTGGTCACTGAACCCAGTGATGCGGATGCGTTGCCCAAGTACAAACGAGACTTGGCCGCTAAAGCTCGAGTGTTAAGGGCTGAACTGACTGCGCTGCAGCCGCAGACTGGACACTGCAGGATTGAGGTAATGTTTCCAGTTATTAAAGTACTACAAACTGCCGTCGCTTCTCTTTGGAAGAATCAGTTACTAAAAAAAAAGTAGTTATTGTGACATAATTGTAACTGTTTTACATAATTATCGCAGACCTGTTTGTAGATATTGATGTCCTCTATATATCTGTAGTTCATCACTTTGCTCTATTGTCAATATTTTTCGTAGCGTACGCGATATAAGGATTTTTTTTGATATTTTTTTCACTCGTTGGGTTACATTATCGATTTTTTCATACTGACCCCCAATGTCTTTCTAGCCTATGTTCATCACAGATAACGTAGGATTCTAATGTTAAAAGAAGGTTTCCATACTTGGCAGACCAAGTAGGTTCAGAGCCTGTTCGCCACAAACAAATAGTCAAATTTCCTCTTTATCATATTAGTATAAATTTGATTGGGAGTTGAGTTGAGTAAGTATAGTATAAATAAGCAAAATTAAAATATCAATATTCCACCAGGTATCACGCAACGAAGTGCTCGAAGAATCGTATAGACTGGTAATGAAGTTACGCGGCAAGGAACTCCGGAAGCGATTGCTGGTGAAATTCCGCGGAGAGGAGGTAAGAATTGCTGATGAATTATCGAAGATTTCATGCTCAATATTTCTAAAAATATTTCATTTGTAGGATTCTGATAAAAAAAAAAACAATTCCACCCAATAGTGTCTAAGCTTATTTATTCTCCTCAAAGAAACAAATCTTTCATCTTTATAATATTAGTATAGATATATTTTGTATAAGTACACTTGCTGCCGCACCAGTATTTAAGGGCTACTTAAAATGCTCCTTAGTATAGAATTTTAACCTTATTTCAATGTCCCCAAAGTAGTTTGTAAACGCGAAAAAAATGTGCTCTGCTTTATTCACTAGTCTGCTTGAACGGATCCCTAAGAAGAAATACATAACTTGTATTTTGTATTTGAGGGTTAAAAGAATTGTATTTCTATTATATTTGAAGGCAAATTCTACTTATATTATAAATGCGAAAGTTTGTGAGGAGAAATGTACGGATGAATGTTTGTTGCTAGTAAGAACGACTAAACGAATGTGAATGAATTTACCACAGTGACACAAACGTCTGGAATAACACATATTATGCTACTTTTTATTAACATACCATGCGGGCGAAGCCGCGGGCGGAAACTAATAATTTGTAATTTTATGATATGATCTGTATAATTGTATTTTATGGTCTGTTTATTTTTATTTTATGGTCTGTGTATTTGTATTTTTGGTCTGTATATTTGTATTTTAGGGTTTGGATTATGGTGGAGTGGCACGCGAGTGGCTCCACCTACTGGGTCGCGAGCTCTTTAACCCCCACTACGGACTGTTCCAGTATGCTAATGCTGGGGATGATAGATACGCGCTGCAGATTAATGCTGATTCTGGGGTGAGTTTTGAAGGGTTGAAGGTCTGAGGGAGAAGGGGTCATTTTCAATGGAATTTGCTGACATACGAGCAGATGCGCTATATTAATATAATGAAACAAAGAAAAAGCAAAAATAAAAAATATTTGTAAAAAAGAAAAAATATATCAGAAAAACCATTTTTTCAAATATCTTCTGCAATACATAATGTTTTTTTTAGTATTACTGATTTGTGTTTAATAAAGTTTAAATTTTAAAATAAGAGGTGCGCTTTGAACCCCAGATTTTAGATTTGAACCCAGGACCTTCAAGTATATGAGTGACTAGCATTCAAACCGATATGTTATCACTGCTATAGTCAAAATAATGATGTATGTACGTGTCCAGGTGAACCCCGAGCATCTTTCATACTTCCACTTCGCTGGTCGCATCCTCGGCGTGGCGCTGTTCCACGGTCATCAGCTGGACGCTGCCTTCACTGCTCCATTCTACAAGCAACTCCTGGGCAGGCCGATCACTCTCCGTGATATCAGAGATGTTGATCCAGAGCTACATAGATCATTATCTTGGATGCTGTGAGTATATACATAAATGCATTATAAATGGAGAGTTTGTGAGGATGGATGGATGGTTTATGAACATATCACGTGGGCGAAGCCACAGTTGGGGTTGCCAACTTTTTTTGTTTGAATATAGTATTTTTTTAAAAAGACTAAAAAAATAGTATGCTTCAAAAATATAGTACTTTATGGAGATAATAAAAAATCGTTACATTTGCAACTCATTTGTTTTTTTTAATATTCTTTTGTCTCACGTACACGCGCAATACGGCATTCGAAAGAAAGGCGCGTTAAAAATTCTAGAGTGGTTTTTTTTCCGTTTCAGTGTTTCGAAATATACACATTGAAATGTTGTACCGAAATATAGTATTTTCGCGTACTAAGTATTCCTTGAATACAGTATAATATTATAATTATAATATAGTATAGTTGGCAAACCTTGGTTCTCCGTGACACTTTATATTTATACATTCTATAAATTAGTGGTTGTAAAACCTGCCCGATGGTAAGCAGTGATGCGGTCTTATATGGTAAAGCGCACTAATTTAGCATAAGCCTATTGACTCTTGACTTGAAGACACATTGTAACGAGAACACTTATGCGTGTAACTTATTTCAGTCCTTCGTAGTATGCATGAGAAAGGTAGACGCACAGCGCGTTCGTACTGACGGAGTGTCGACGAAGATGAATGCACTCGCCGCGCGCCGGCTCGTTCGATGATGGAAAGGGGATGGGGGAATTATCTTGATCTTCCACATACATACAGCAGTTTTATTGTATATGATGGCGTAAATCCTAATGACGGCGTGATTACTAATGATGGCGTAATTCAGCGGCAGTACTTTACACCGTAACAACTTTTACCCTATACAAAGTTCAGGTTCGATCTTGTCTGGAGTACTGCTGCCAAATGCCATCTATCAGCATGGGATTCTATGGAGACCAACCTCCAAGGTCTTGAGCATAGGCGCAGAGTTGTCCCTCGGTATTCTTCAGAATACATTTTGGAGAGTGTGCACAGGAATTACACGATTTAATTCCCCCATCCCCGTTCCATCATCGAACGAGTCGACGCACGGCCGGTATACGTCCTTTCGTCGTAGATATTCCACCAGTACGAACATAGCGCTTTGCGTCCTCTTTGATCATATGTACCGCGAAGGACTGGAATGAGTTGCAGCGTCAGTGTTTCCATTCATTACAATTAAAGTGTCTTCAAGTCAATAGTGAATAGGTTATTACTAAATTTGTGCGCTATACCATCTGCATAAGGTGGGATGGTGGTCAAGCACCAATTTATAGAAAGTAAAAGAAAAATCTTATGAGTTACTTTATAGTGTAACGCCCTTTTTTCCATCTCGATATGATGTGTCATATAACTACCATATACATAATGTTACAGCAGTGGGTTGGGGATAGGAAAGGAATAAGGCTGATTTATGTAGATGGTCTCTTTATTTAAAAAAAAATACTTACTTCAGGATAACCACAGGCATCAATGTCTCTACACTTATTTCGCCACACTCGCGCACTGGACTAGCGACACAACACTCGCGTCACTACACTAACGGCTTTGTCCTCACGGCGGTATACTCGCGACACCGTACACTAATAGAACTAATTACTTTTAACTTTACTTTTCTTCTCTCTTCTTTCCGGATTCGATTCCGAAATTGAATTGCCCGTTCCGTGTTTCCGATTTAAAGTTTTTAAATTTCGTCTATTCTGCTTACACATTTTCTGCCCTGTTTCCACATTGCGACCAGAAAGTTTATAGGTAAATTCTATTTTTAAACTTCTTCTATACTCGATATTTCCATCTTTTTTCTCAGTTCTATTTCGTTCAGATTGATCTTGAAATTTCCTTTCTCTATAAAATTATAAAGTATAAAAATCCAACATAAAACTTGGGAATCCAACCATAAACCTCCGCTTCGATAGTCCGATCATTTTCCATAGAGCCACGCAGCTCTGACAGCTTGTGTCGAAATTCGTTAACAGTTGATCAACGTGACAATAATATTGTATATAATTTCAGCGATAACAGCATAGCGGGTGTAATAGACACAACATTCTCAGTGGAGTGTTCATCGTTTGGGGCAGTGAGGAGCGTGGAATTAAGGCCTGGGGGCACCAACGAACCAGTCACAGATACCAACAAACGGGACTATGTCAGACTGTATGTAGCACACCGCTTCACCAGAGGAGCAGAACGACAGTGGCTTGCACTCCAACGAGGCCTTGCAGACATCATACCACCACAGCTATTGAGGCCTCTTTCCCCCCGAGACCTCCAGCCACTACTCGCAGGAAGAGCTGATCTAGACCCAGCTGATTGGAAACGACACACTCGACTGAAACATGTGAACCCTGATGCGCCAATAGTCAACTGGTTCTGGGAAATAGTCGAAGAATTTGATGCTGAGATGCGAGCGAGGTTGCTCCAATTCGTGACCGGATCCAGAAGGGTACCGCTGGCAGGTTTCCGTGCTCTACAGGGGTCAACCGGCGCAGCAGCACCCCGACTCTTCACACTGCATCTGGTAGCAGACGCTTCACCAGATTCCCTCCCAAAAGCACACACTTGCTTCAACCGATTGGATTTACCCCCATATCCGACTAAAGAAAAATTACACGACAAACTGAAACAGGCTGTCCTGGAAACTGCAGGATTTGCCGTTGAATAAATTATTGAATATATTATATGTAGCTTGTATAATATCGCTTCCAGCTGTAATATATAGTATTGTATCCATATACTTGCGAATATTTGAATCATGGCAAGCAATTTAATGTTCATAAATAACAAAATGTGATAAGACTGAATTTTTTGAATGGATCGAACATGACAAAATTATGTAGGCTCATTTAGAGTGCTTCAGTTCGTTTGAGTACGCCTGAACTTGATGAATTGATAGAATTTAATGTGGACGTGCCTGGACATAAAATCCATGAAGCATGTATATAAAATTTTACATGAATCTATTATACACAATTATCATATAATAATAAATTGGAGTTATTTACATTGTGATAGTGAACTTATCCACAAACTAATCAATACCCACAGAACTAAGTCAAATTAAAATTGTACCTGTATTATTTAACTTTGGTTAATAAAATTATAATATACAGTATTGAGATGCTTATAAGGCCTGCCATGCTCAAATAACGATATTTATGATGATGTAGATTTAAGATGCAAGTGTAATCCCGCAGTATGATATTGTTTTAACATATTTATTAGACCTGGATGCATTAAATACGTGAATGTTTTAAGTGATAAAAATGTGTCATACATTTGTTTATTATGCCAGTGAATTTAATGATGATGGGACCACTTGCAGTTTAACAAGCAATTGTGTATTTATAATAATTGTAAACAGTATTTATATAAAATATATATGTATATATATATAAAATCAAATGCACCCATTTTATTACAACATTTTTGTTTGCATATGATTTGTATATAAAATGGATATTTAGTACAAAGCCCAAACAATGTGTTCTATAACAGAAAGATACATAAATAACTGAATTCATTTTATGTAGTACCTATATGTGCAAATTGCTTAGGATTGCTCATTGACCGGGTGCCTTATTATTTGAAACGATAAATAATCTATATGTAAATAACATTATTGCAGTAACATTATTTAGTAAAATGAATTATACATATTCCCGTTCATTTAGTTAATTTTTAATCTATTCATAAATTAATGAAATAATTGTATGTAAAAATTTTATATTAGGTGACGAAGAAACCATATTTATAACAAGGATTGAGTGCCTTTTATCTGTTAATTTTTTGGCTTAGTAATATAGTATGACTGTTAGTGATATGAAATGATTTATTAAGGACAATTATTGTATTAAAATATACTGTAATATTTTTGCACAATATATTTAAATTACCAATCTACTGTTATTTTATTGCTATTGAATAATATTTGTTCGCAGGGCACGTTAAGCTGTCCCGGTTGTTGTCAGCAGCCTGGTGGAGTATGCTCCAAGCCTCAATAGGATGAGAATTGACCCGTGCTCAGTAGTAGCCCATTAATGGGTTAAGGCCAACAAGTATTTTAGGCTTATCTAAAAGTTTTAGGTAAAAAAAATCACTGCTATTTGTTCCCAATTATATTTTCGATCATAATTTATTACTGACAACAAAGAATACATCAAGAAAGTAAAATGAATGCTTATTAGATAGCCTCACATGCCCATTTCGCAATAGATCCACCACCACTACCGGATAAGCAATTATTAGATATTGCTGATGAGATCATGTCCTGGGGGTACCAGATATTGTAAAAAAAAAATTTGCTGGCGCATGAAAGGTCCTGCTAGAGCATTGACTTCCGGAATCATAACCTCAGTTTTCTTAAAGACTGATACACACAATGATAGGGGAATTAGGATTAATTCGTTACTCTCGGTAGGCGATAAGTCCATGCGGCTTAGTTTATGGTAGTAATCTGTTTCACTTGGGAATAGACTGGAAACTTTTTCTAATGTAAAGTTGTTTAATTGACTGTTTGTAGAAGCCATTCTGTGGCCTGTGACGTAAAAACTCTACATAGTCTATGTACTATAGCTGACGTCTGCCGTCACTGTTGTCCGTAGACAGCAATTAAGCATTTGTGGTCAGTGGCGTCAGCGTCAGTTTCATTTCAGTACCAAATGTGTTTCTTGTGAGTTCACAAGTACTATAAAGTGACTCAGTCCGAGATAGAAGCAGCTACACAATACATTCAGAGATTTCTCAAATAATTTCCTTTTCCTTATGCTTAAAATTTGCACACTATCGCGTCGTTGTTCACTTAGTTAATCTAAATATAAGTGGTTTTGTGCGTGAAGTGAAGTGGAAATTATTGGTGAATTAATAAAAAAACTCTTCAACATGCCGACCAGTGCTGTTTACCAGCCTACAACAGTGACGTATGAGCAGCAACCGAATGATCAGCGATGGAATTGCCCCATCAGCTACTTCTCACGGCGTGTGACAAGTAGTTTGAACCGGGCACTTTGTGTGAGACTCGTTCTTTGCCTCCTGGGCAGCACCTTGTTCATCGTCGGTAAGTACTAGAAAGCTTGATTTAGTAGTTTATGCTATTTGGTACGTAATGAAAAAGGTAGCTATTAAATAGGTATGTGAGGGAAAAAATATATGAGTTTCTTATTAGAAAATTTTAACCTTATGCTCTTGAAATTATAATAGCAAATGAATATGATGAAAAATTAAGTTGCCCTTTTTCAAATGATACAATATTTTTAAAAGTTTAATGCAGACTACTAAACCGGTGGTTGTGGGTTCGAATCCCACCCAGGTCAAACCTTTCTGTGATGAGCAGGAATGTTTGTTCTGTGTGTCTGGGTGTGTAATAGAAATATCTA
>DWJZ01010381.1:0-10147 GCA_018249125.1 Asbolis capucinus
TGGCCTCTAACTTATCCGCAATGTACCAGCTTGGCCTCTAACTTATCCGCAATGTACCAGCTTGGCCTCTAACTTATCCGCAATGTACCAGCTTGGCCTCTAACTTATACGCAATGTACCAGATTGGCCTCTAACTTATCCGTAATGTACCAGCCTGGCCTATTCTACTCTCCTCAGTAGTAGGCCATCAATGGGTTGAAACCATGCGGAAATTAATTCGAACATTGCTTATGCAAATTTGTCAATATTGTTATTTTCAGAAACAAATCAAGATACTACGCTGGGAGTATTGCCGATTTTTCATTCTTATGGATTGAGTATCGTGACGATGCACAAGCTATCGGTTGGAGTAAAGGTGGTGACTCTCCCCCGATTTCAACCGGAGATAGCTGTGGATGTGATGGAGAGACATAAGTTCGATTTGTTGTATTTGGCGCCACCTCTCGGTAAGTTTATTTATTATTCCTCAATATTAGCTTACTTACAAGGTTATAAGATACAAGCTTTTAATTAACTTTCAGTGTATGTTCGTATATTAGTATGTTAGTGTTCGGGTCAAATCTTGCAGGCTTAATTAGACCCACTTCCTCTTACATTAAGGAGCTGAAATTTTGCATAAGCCTTCCGTCCTGTTGACAATGCATTTTTATGGTAAGCATGACCTGATACTACGTTCAGGATTGGCTCCAGAGAGAGGAACTCAATGGTTAACAATACAGTTATGAAATTTTGTGTATATCTTTGTATTAGGGGTCTATAATTAAAGCTTGTGTTTTTAAATATTTTAATGAACCTTTTTTATTTATATCATAAGTTAATGCTTGTCTACAATCTCATCTGATGGTTAGTCATGGAGTCTTCGATAGTAAAGCGAACTAACTTAGTAAAAGCCTATGTATATTCGAGGAAATATAAAGCACTAGTGAACGCGGTCTGCTGGAGGATGGGAGGCTAATGGCATAAATTTCTTGATCACTTCTGTGCTTCGGAGGGCACGTTTAGCTATTGGACCCGGTTGTTGTGGTTAGATAGCAATCGTTAATCTGTGTCAAAGGCCTTTGGGCGGTATGAAGACAGCCAAAAAGGGGTATTTTTGGCAGTGGCAAACCCGTCCTAGCATGGTGCAATACGCTCGAGGCCTCTTAGGCCACAAGGAGACCCGGGCTCAGTGAGTTAGGTTCAACCCATAGATGAGTTGAAGTCCAATTCATTCCTACTGGTGTTCTCTATATTCTTTCTCAAGCTCTATTCTATCTCTATCTGAAATTTGATTTAAATGGGTTTAGGCGTGAAAGCGTAACAGACAGGCAAGCAGAGTTACATCAATTAATTCCCACAGCTCCTGTACGTAAATCGCACTTCCATTCATCCTCTATCATCCGTCCCGCGAAGGAGTGGAATTAGTTGGCTGGGTCGGTATTCCGATTTGATTATAATGCAAATGTCTTCAACTCAAGTTAGGCTCTTACAAAATTAGTGCGCTTTACCATCATTTACATCACCACTTACCATCAAGTGGTATAGTTATCAAGCGCTAACTTATTAAAAGTAAAAAAAAATACTTTTGTTTTAACAATATCAGTGAGAATTATATCCTGAGAAGATGGAATGAATTTTACATTTGCAGTTCTATTCCTGGGATCCTATCCTCATATAACATCAAAACATTTGGAGAGATTAAGAACTCTCGTATGTGGCGCAGCTCCCTTACCTTATCCAGATATACAGAAGCTGATCGCAAGAGTTACACAGGTAAGAGAAAGAGATATCGAAAGATCTTTTTAATATTTATATAATTTATTAATGTAATCTTTAAACATACTAATATATTAAATTAAAATGGTATCGATATGTGGAGTGCATTGAAAATTAGTAATATTTGAGTAAATTTATGTAATTTTAAAACATGCTAGCTGAAATAAAATATATATGAAATTAAAGTAAAAATAAAAAATAAAAATTAAAAGAGGAAAAATAAAAATTACAAAATAAGTATATTAATGTAATTTTTAAACATGCTATATGAAATATAAATATAATAATCATGCTATATGAAATAAAATATATATGTTATGAAAGTAAAAATAAAAAATAAAAATTAAAAAATATGTAGGGTGCATTGAAAATCAGTTTTATTTGAGTAAATTTGAGTATAAATATTAATAGATACGTATTAATAGATATGTGTTGAAGTAGTTTTCCCCGTTTTCATTTCCCCACAAGTTGAAATTTCAAAACGCTAAATCAAATATTTATTTACTTTACATCAAATGCATATTCACAAAATTTTACAGTTATATTCGACGATAACTAATTCCCATACAAACTTGCATCCTCTATTAGTCCTTTAAAGCTTTACTTGGAAAAAAGATAGGCTATGTATTTCATTAAGTTTAATCTTTATACCAATTTTTATCAATATCGGTTTAGCGTACGCGTGAAAGCGTTACAGACACACGGAGTTACTTTTGCATTTTTAATAATAGTAAAAATATCCAATTCTGCATAACCAAACCACATAATTCTAGGTATTTAACAACTTTAACTTTTTTTAGACGAACTTTCACTTCGGCCAAGGCTACGGTCTATCTGAGACCTCACCTCTGGTAACTATAGCTCCTCCTGGTTTCAAAGACTACAAGTCAGTCGGTTTCGCCTTACCCAATGTTCTACTCAGAATAGTTGACGGAAATTTGAAGAACTTAGGACCAAATGAGGTAAAGTTTATCATGTGGCTTCAACTCATACAATTTTCCTCTACTGAACACAGGTCTGAGTGTCATTAGGCATGATACAACACCACACACGAGAAGACCTGGCTTATAAACTGATATCCAAGTAAGAACTGCTTCACTTCCAGACGGGCAGATGTCTAGACATCGTCGACGTTAGTAACATCTCAATCTGGTGTTTTTAATGTGCATGGATGATGGTGACCACTTACTACCAGGTGACCTGTCTCGTTTGCCTGCTTATATCATAAAAAACTACAACCCACTCCTTGCACAAAATCGATCAAGAAATTATTGCCAATGGCGGTCATGTCGCTGCCATGTTATGGGACATCGTAGATATGTTCTACGTACACTACGTATATTGTAGTATATTAAAACTTCTTTTGGTTATGTTATTATATTCACTAAAAAGATTGTCGAAACAGAATATTGTACTCCGGATAAATCCCAGAACAAATAATAATTTTACACCTACTTCAAATAACATTATTGTAATCAATATAACACTTTTAGGCCGGAGAACTTTTAGTAAAAGGTCCAAATGTTATGAAAGGATACAAAGACAGTCCTGTCGCAAATAAGGAAGTATTGCTCAAAGACAATTGGCTGAGGACCGGAGACTTGGCGAGGATAGATGAGAACGGAGCCGTTTATATACTGGATAGATTGAAGGAGCTTATCAAGGTAAGCTTATTAAGCTCTTGTAAGGGACAAGAGTTCTTCAGTAGTTTCTGCAGACAGGCGAGCTTTGACTCTGACCATTTTTTTTTAATTTTCGATTTTAAGGTCTTCAACTATATTTTAATTGAATACTAAATTTGAAGTACAAAATAATTTGTAACATTTGGCACTAGACAACCGCACTTTTACGGATCCGCCTAAGCTAGCACAGATGATGATGTGGATTTAGCCGTATAATCACATACCATAGACCCTAATATAATTTTTCTTTTATTTTAAAGGTAAGCGGCTTTCAAGTCCCACCGGCTGAACTGGAAGCAGTTATTAAGGATCACCCAGCAGTCTTCGATGCAGCTGTAATTGGTATCAAGGATCCTAAAACTGGAGAGAGACCAAAAACATTCATTCAATTGAATCCGGGATTCAAGCCTGACAGTGAAGATATAATAAAGTTCGTGAACGAGAGAGTTGCACCGTATAAAAAAATAAAAGAAGTTGTATATTTGGACGAAATTCCCAAAAACGCATCTGGGAAGATATTAAGAAGAATACTCGTTGAAAAGTATGGTTGACATCAAATAAATGATTATTTTTTGTTAGTTTTTTATATTTGTTTATTGCTAACTGTACATTTACGATAGTGCTGACATTTTTCATATTGTTTTGTACAATACTGATGACGCTATGTTGTATAGCGTACAATTCTATAATGGCCCAGTACTGAGCACGGGTCCCCCCGACGTGACTCAGAAGGCCTATATCATAGTCTACCAGGCTGTTAATGCAAAATATTATTTTGCTAAAGATACAGAATACAAGGATACAGAATACAAGGATACAGAATATAAGAATACAGTCGAAATATGGTATAAAAAAGGTGATATAATTATATTTTTAAAAATACAAATCATCAAATAAAGGCTTTTGATTTATTTAATAAGTTAAACGAGAAAATTGACGTAAAGGTTGCACTCAGTGGGAACTGTACCGCTGTTGTTCCTTACATAATAAAAAATCAATACAAATCAATATTCGTGCTATTTCTGTTATTATAGCTCGGAGAACTTTTGTTACAGAGTCCAAATGTAATGGGAGGAAACAAAAATAATCCGGTGACATGATACTCAATGGCAGTTGGCGCAGAACGGCGAAAGTGGAAATCATAAACGAATACAGGGCTGTTTATATACTTGAAAGACTAAAAGATCTCATTGACGTTTTTAATTACATGATAATACTGGGTGGATTGTAGCTAAAATAAAATTAAGTACGTCGGAAGCTAAAAACCTGACGTTAAGTAGTTCTAGTACAACTTCGTGGATCCATGTTTCATGAATTATGGTCCCGACGTAACTGCGATGGCGATGAAATTTCATTTTGGTAGTTAGAAGTTATACGCCGTAAAATTATATTATTTGCGTTAAGTTTTTAAGCCTTCTACTGTACCAGTGTGGTATTGGGACCAGTACTATAGGTCAAGCCAATAGGGCAAGAACTTTGATGGATATTGTTGCATGGTTAGACATTAGTTGAATAAATGTTGACCTGTCTAAAAACTATTATTTTTCTTATACAGGAACAATGCAAGGAAAATAATTCAAATTACAAAATGTAACATTGTCAATTAAACATTTTTAAATATGGAAAGAGTTCTAAAAAAGAACAACTGGAAGTAAAACCACAACCGAGCGTTCCAGTTTTAAATTTTTTATTTCATACGACCAAAGCGACGTGCATGTGGCCAGTTATAATTTAAAAATACCACCTTTATTTTGTTCAGGATATTTTAATGTTTTTATAAGTTTTCGTTAATTTATGATATTATTTTATCCTAAATGACTGCATTATACCAAGTAAAACCCTGTTTACCAAGTATCATAAAATGATTAAATCATAATATTCTCAAAAAGATTTTATATGTAGATAATAATTTAAAAATGTGGTAGTGTGTTCAGTTTGTTGACGTTTTTGTATTTTTTTACCTAGAATAAGTTAATGCTTAACATCAATATAATGAGTCAATTTAAACGGTCGAATTAATAATAAAATATTTTAACAAATAAAAAATCCAAGAAATAATTTTTAAATAAAATTACATCCATCACTTTTGACTCTACTTTTATGTCCAACGAAAGAATGAGTTTGAATTTTGATCCTATGTCAATTACCGTAAGCGAAAAGCTCAAACCGCACTTGCGGTGGCAGTGCGGCAAAAGATTTCTGGAAGCAATGTCGCTGTTACTTTCCCGTTTTGTCATCAATCAATACGTATAATAAATCTGTAAATGATCGCTGTCTGTATGATGGAATATATTTGGGAAAAACGATTACTTGTTTTTTTTTGTAAGGAATATAATCTAAAAATAAGGATTTTTAGAATTTCTATTTGTCTCTTCATTGTTTTTTTGTTTGTTTATCTGTGCCTTTGTGCACGTTAGTAATGATATGATGTAGTAGGTTAAGGTTTAAGATATAGGTTTTACAGATAAAGAAGATATGTCCATTAAAATCTGTCTACGGCCCTTAGGTACACCGAAGCAAAAAGACAGCAGCACGAGAGCAGTCACTCGTACAACAAAATACTTCGATGTTCCTAATGTCCATAGGTAGTGGTGATTATTTATTGCTTAAGAACCAAAAAAATTTTTTAAAAATTACATAATATTTGTCACTCGTCTTCTCTACGATGAAATTTTGCCGCTAGTGCGGTTTGTGCGTAATATCAACGATTTTATTTCAGTTTCAAAGATTTTTCTATTGCACTCCTTTTCCTGGGCAACCCTCAAATAACTTCAAAGCATCTGGAGATTTTAAGATGTGTTGTCTCTGGTGGGGCTTCAACACCTCAGGCAGATATTGAGAAGCTCATTACCGAAGTTGGACAGGTAGTTCTGAAACGTGCGTAGAAAGCGTTCTTAGTCCAGCGGCTTATTTTGTAGGCAATCGAATAAGTTATACAACTGCGGGCGTGGTCGGAGGATGAGTGGGAAAATTTTATCAGCGCTTCCGTGCTTCGGAGGGCACGTAAATCTTTCGGTCCCGCTTGGTGTTTTTATATAGCAATCATGGCTTCTGGGCGGCATAAAAACAACAACACTTGTTAAACACGACACCTGCAGTGTCTCAAATCTAAACTTAAATTATTTCATGGGGGTATTTCGATATAATTATTAATATAGATATTGAGTATTTACTTCATTTTTAACGAATTATTTTTACAGAATGATTTTCATTTTGGCCAAGTACACGGCCAAACTGAATCGACGCCTCTGACAAATATCCCGTCTATAGGCTTTAAAGACTCCAAATCATTTGGTTTCGCGATTCCAAGTGTTCGATTGGGAGTTGTCGATTTAAAAGGTAAAAATTTAGGTCTGAATGAAGTGAAGTTATTTGCTTTGTATAATATTAACCATAAACTATCAAACGAGCGAAGTTCCAAAAAGTTGCCAGCTTTTCGGTATTCTACAGGATACACTTTGGAGAGTGTGTGTTTTAATTCCGGAATTATATGATTTAATTCCCCTATCCCCATGCTATAGTCGAACGAGCCGACGCACGGCAGGTACCCATCCCTTCGTCGTAGACATTCTGCCGTACGAAGGCCGGGCTTTGCGTTCTCTTTCATTATGCGTTCCGCGAAGGACAGGAATAAGTTGCCAACGTCAGTGTTTCCGTTCGATTACAATGTGTCTTCAAGTCAAGAGTGAATGGGCTAAACCAAATTATTGTGCTTTAACCTCTTAGACCAGATTGCCGCTTACCATCATGTGAGATAGTGATCAAACCAAAAAAATTGGAAAATAATGAAATTACAAACAGTACTTTATGGGTTATCGTCACTGCAAAGTTCTCGTCTCCTCTCGTAATACCAGACCCGGATTAGTCACGTACCAAGAGTAGCAAATGCTACGGGCCCCGCGATTTGATTGGCCCTTACAATTGAGGGGCTCCAACGCCTGTCTGACCGTAAATATATGTATATTAATTTAGATAGAAGCGCAATTCACTTCTAAATGAAAATCTCAAATTTGTTTAGTCACCTTAAATTTTATCTGTAACAGTTTTATTTCATTTAATACTAACTTCAGAACCTACTGCAAACCAAGAGCGTTTTGACAGAATTTGCTACAGGCCCTTCCTTAATCCAGCACTGCGGAACACGAGGGGTCCAGCTACCCACCATGCTGTAACAATGTGGATTGGTACATTAAACACCTTCAAGAAAAGTGGTGATAGCCTAATTTTCAATGTTATGCGTAACAGAAGTTGATCACTTGCTACGGTGAAGGAGAACATCGCGAGGAAACCTGCAAGCCTCAAAAAAAGTTCTTATAGGTATGTGAGGTCTAACAGGCTCACTTGTCCAGGAATTTTAGCCTCACCTCACTTGTGATTGGAGACCCGAGCCTAGTAGCGGGACAGTAGGTTGCATATGACGAACACCTGCAAGTGCTATAAAGCAGTTTCATAAGAAACTAAAAGAATATATCAACAGAAGCACAGTTTATTTGCTTTTATGCCACTCATCTACACCTGTCATGGCAGTTGTCGAGTTCCAGAACTGGTTTTAGTACAAGTTTTAACCACGTTTCAGGTGAATCACAGTAATTGTCTTGTATACTTAATATACATTGTACATATATGGCTTATCGTGCACCTTGGCTATGGCTGTTAGCACTACAAGTGTGTATTTATAAATAAATAAATATCTAAATCAATTTGAATTGATGACAGCTAATCCGTCACCTTTACTACTTCCTTATATAACTGGTTAGGAGTGAGTTTTCTGAAGATTAATTTTCATATGACAGCTGTTCAGATGTTTTTTTTTAAATTTATTACTTCAAGATAAGTGGTATCTTAAATTAAATTAAATTGAATTGTAAAAACGTCATCATTTACAATTTAAATTGTAAGTCATTGTTTTTAGGTCATGAAATCGATTGACCAAGGATTCAAAAAAATTGCGAATTTTTGTAGTCTAGAAAACCTCGTATCTGTGTTATCAATTTTTAGTCGGAAAACTGGATATTTGGTTCAATAAAACATATTTTGTTCATTGTATCTACTTGAATTATTTAGCAGTTTCTTGCGCAGCGTTTCGTCCGCGTACGTTAGTAAAGTAGTGTGTATTATTTCAGACATTAATCCTTTGCCAAATTTCATTCAAATCAGTTTAGTAGTTTTTGTGATCCTCACAGACTTTCGCATTTATTATATTAGTAGGATCTCCATAATAAAGAACTTCCATAAAAACTAGCATCCTCTGTTACAACTACTTCAAGACATTTTCGTGAAAAAGTTTTTCTTCAAGTTGTATTTTAGGTCTTTACTAAGTTTCGTAAAAAGTGGTTCAGTAACTAAGGCGTATTAAATGTCAGATTGACAGAGATATATTCTCTATTATAATATGAGTAAGTAGGGATAGCCTAGTTAAGAATTCGGCCTTCTACTCGGGGGGTCCGGGTTCGAAACCCAGGTCGCGCACTTCTGACTTTTAGAAGTTATGTGCGTTTTAAGCGTTTAAACGTCACTCGCTATAACGGTGAAGGAAAACATCGTAAGGAAACCTGTATGCCGGGGAGTTTGCAAAACTCAATGGTGTGTGAAGTCTGTCAATCCGCACTCGGCCAGCGTGGTGGACTATGGCCTTAACTTTCTCATTCAAAGAGACCCGTGCTTCTTAGCGGGCCGCGATGGGTTGATATGATGATGAAGGATAAATTAGTAATGTAAGTCGATTAGTACTAGATACTGGGTACAGGTGGACTGACGACCTAAAAAAGACAGCGGGTAGCCGCTGGATTCAGAAGCTGTAATGTAAGTCGATTAGTACTAGGTACTGGGTACATGTGGACTGACGACCTAAAAAAGACAGCGGGTATCCGCTGGATTCAGAAGCCTCGGGACCGGTAAGAGTGGCGCAAATTGTTGGAGACCTATGTCCAACAGTGGAAATTGAAAGGCTGATGGATAGACTGGGTACAGAGTAAGCTATGTACAAGAGGATTTACTTACCTAAACTTCACTCTCACTGATATTTCATTCTCATTCTTCCAATTAATTACTCATAAATTAAACAACAAACTTATGTGTAAGCCCCATTATTCATTAAAATTATCATGGAATGCATAATAACCATTTGTCATCACAATGCTTTTGACATGAGGTTAAAATTTAAATGAATAATGGAGTTACAATGTTTTAGGCCGGCGAGCTTTTAATTAAAGGTCCAAATATTGTGAAAGGATACAAAAACAATCCAGTCGCAAATAGGGATGGTTTGTGGATGACGGCTGGCTGAGGACAGGAGACCTGGCGAGTATAGATGTGAACGGATCTGTTTATATACTGGAGAGACTGAGGGAACTTATCAAAGTACGTTTATAGGTTTGGGCGTCTTTGGTCTCAGATTCGCCAATATTTAGTTTGAAAGATGGATACCCGATAGGTAAAAAATGTCTTCGAAATTTAGTCACACCTCAGTATACAAGAACGGGACACTCAGGTGAACTGATGGACTGATAACAGCGGGCATCCATTGGGTTTAAAACTTCTTGTAAACGACCTCTCACGAGTAGTTTTGGAGTTATTGTTCCGTTCAATATATTGGTTTTTCTTTTTTCCGCATAACTTTAGACTGGATGGATCGATTTCGATAATTCTTTTTATTTTAAAGTTAATACGTGTGCCGTAGTTTCATGACAGTTTAAACGACATCTGACGGA
>DWJZ01010382.1:0-10145 GCA_018249125.1 Asbolis capucinus
CTTTTTTTTTATTTGTTTTTAAAATAATACTTGACACCTTAAAGCTATGCATCGATGACGTTAAAAAAGAAAATAACAAGTAACATCTTAGTGGGATTGAAAAAACTAATCGAAATTAACGTCGCGTAAAAGTCTGCGTCGCCGAGTACGTCCCTGGCGGGCGCGCGCGGTCTAAGGACAGGTTTGCAACATTGTTGCAGATCGCTTGTAATTGTTTTGTTTTTTTACGCAACTGTACTGTCGTGCTACACAGGGCCGGATTCAGCTGGGCGGAATAAAAATTGCTGATTAGCTCTTAGGAAATACGAATAATCTCTATCGTGTATTTGATTAGATGATATACACAAATTAACATAACTTAATTTATAAGATGGTTTTGCATTGTTTGTACTTTTATGTTTATTTTAAAACTTAATTCAATTTTAACTGTAAATTTAGGAAAGATATGGATGTTTTTGACCAAATTTTTCAATAATTGTTTTCAGGTTTAAATCATTATAAAAATACTACAGTACTTATTCGTTATAGGTTTAAATTGAGATTCTGAATTAACACAAAAACTATAAATTTATAACAACCATCCGAAATTATGATGTACGCCATAGTATGGAAAATGTGAGAAAGTACAATTGTTATACAATACACTTGTTATAGTATCCATCATATACATATAACCACATTTCGATGATATTTCATTTCATTTAGTTTCAATTTAAAAATGTGAGACACTGCAATTATTATTTTGTATCCATCTTATTATATTTCATTTCATTTCAATTTAAACGAACGGTGCGTGCTATGAATACGGCCCAGGTTCGGTATAGTGCTACCGGGGAGCATTGGCCTAATGACCGAGATCAAATGAGTACGGCGGAAAAGAATGTCTAAGCATACAGTTTTGTCAATATAATATAATTATAAGCAGTATATTGAAGCGGTGATAGCCTAGTGGTTAAGAATGCGGCCTTCTACTCGGGGGGCCTGGGTTCGAATTCCAGGGCGTACACTTCTGACTTTTCGGAGTCATGTGCGTTTTAAGCATAAACCTGGATGCCAGAGAGTTTGCAAAACTCAAAGGTGGGTGAAGTCTGCCAATCCGCACTTGGCCAGCGTGGTGGGCTATGGCCTTAACCTTCTCAATTAGAGAAGAGACCCGTGCTTAACAGTGGGCCGTGATGAGTTGAGAGGAATATAATTATGTAGATGTAATTCTGTTGTGCAAGGCCCGGGGCAAATACAGTGAAAGGAGCGCTTTTTAATATATAAAATTACTTTCTAAAACGGAGAATACAAATAAGATAAAAGATACATATCTATGATATATATGTATATATATACTAGAAATTGACCTCCCTCCGCTTCGAAATAAGAGTTATCCACTGGTTTCGGAGTTGCCATACAAATTTTAACCTGTTATCCTGGAGGAACTAAGTCATTTCCTGGAATAAAACATATGCTATAACCATTCTCGGGTTTTCGACTACGGCTATGCAAAATTTTATCTAAATCTATCCAGTGGTGTTCGCGTGAAACTCGAACAGATAAACAGACAGACAATAAATCCAAAAAAATGTTTCGGTCTCTATATCGATAACAAAGCCGCCCTGCATCAAATTTTCAAGAAATACTTAATGTACAGAACTGACACCGTTACAGCTTTATTATTAGTATAGATGATTATTGTATTTACGTAATGTTACCTTAAAATTGGTCAAGTACTGGACCAGTAAAAATTTGTAACCGACCGTAGTGTGTTTTTTATAGACATGTTGTTATACATGTGTGATGTTTATTGCATTTTATGGTTCCGTAGAAAATATAAAACCCTTTCAGTTTCATCATGTTCATACATATATCCGGCTGCCTACAGGCCCGACGTATCTTCCGATGCGCGGAAGAGTATTTTTTTAGTACCGGTCACCCATCCACTGTACATACATATGTATATTCGCGTCGGATGTTGCTAACTTTTTTAAACAGTATCAACACAAGCCACCTGAGTTTGATTATTATTGACAAAAATATCTTTTACTATTTATCATCACATTGACAGATTCTGTCACATTGCCAGATCAAGCGCCAACTTTGCAAACAAACTATATTGACATATTCTAAGAACTGGTTAGCAACATTTTAAACTCAATATTAGGCAAGGGCTACTGAAATGTATCTACGCAATTAGATTAATTCGATCTTATCAATATTATCGTCTTACTGAGTCGCCTGTCTCTAATGCTCTTAATTTAGTCCACGACTTTACTTGTGAACTGAGCTTGGCTCGGTAGTTTAAAAGACACTGCAATCTCAGTGAAACATTCTATCAAAAGGTAAAAGGCACATACTAACCAAGGTACACTAACCAAGTTTTGTTGGCCTGAATAATATTAACCAGAGTCAAAGAAATTATTCAAAGACCTTATTTAAAAAATTAAACCATGATTATTCATTCCTCTACCCTTGACTTGTGGTTGCCTGGTGCCCGATTATTCTCATACAGCTACGTCTATTGTCCTATATTTGTCCTATAATTGTTGTTTTTGTCGTCGCTTCAAACACGTTGACCTTTTCGAAACAATGATAGAATCTAGAAATGACATCATAAGTTATCAGAAATGCTTAAAATAATAAAAGAATGTTCTTTTTTTAAATTCGAATTATCTTTTTTCAGGCGGCGCACCATCCCACCGACTCGCCGTCTACGTCAGCGAGGGAAGGCGCGGACGACGCTTGAATCGCCTAGTGATGGACACTGTACCATACCATAGTGATAATAGTTTAGATCTGTATAAATAGCTATGTATATATGTGTATCGGAGACATCACGGACAGTACCTAATATTTATAAGACGGTAACGTACCTAGTATCTATAAGTTATAAAAGTTTATTGTTCCTGTAAAGTCTGTCTTGCTATCAGTAAAGTGCGATGTGATTAAGTTTTCTAATTAGGCATTAGGAAATGTTGCCCAGTGCGCTTTTTCATTTCATTGTTATAATAAACAAGCCTGTGATGATTTAAAATGAAAATACATTTTATGTCAATTTCGAAAAATTACTTACATCGATTTTCTATTGTGTTCGGGTTTTTGTCAAATTCTAAAAATGTGACACTTCGGAAAACATTTATGTTTTAATTGTATTTTCAATTTAGCCATCAACAAACTAATGTACCATGAAGTTTAAAATTATTTTTATTTCTAGATGATCAAAACTTATATTTATTTAGAAAAATATTTATTGACAAAAAAAACCGTGTGCTACGTTATGGATCTGTAGTAAACTTTGAAAGTTTGTCCTTTTCCCTTAGAAACCAAGTTATTAGTATTTATTATTCAATTGTATGTAAAACTCGATTTTCTCAACTCATTTAAAATACAGAAACTGAGGAAGAAATACCAAAGGACGCGGTCACGACGCAAAAGTTTAGTGGGTGTTGACTCAAGAAGGCATTCCGTGAAATCATGAATTCCAGATGGTGCGTAGCAGATATCACATGCTACTGATTTATAACGTGGTGTGACTATTAACCTGCTACAAACTAGGAATAATCTTATGGATGAAACTGTGAATTAACAAATAGCCCTAATTAAACTCATTCAAATCATTTATTTCAAATATTATCAATATTGTTCCGGCATGGCGTCGCAATAAAGGGAAGAAACGATGAAAAAAGTTTTAACACGTACTTTGATAAAAATACTTCTCTAATAATTACTTATGAATTAATTAAAGAAATATCAAGGAAATATCTGTTATATATTTATATGAGTAAATCAATAATGGACTTTTGCTCCGTACCGCTTATATATTTTCTTAAATAGCCACTGAAGGAAAATTGAAAGTAAAACATAATGACTTATGAAAGAATACTAAAACTTTTACTCAATAATAGCCCACTATTGAGCTTGGATCTTCTCATATTGAGGAGGACTGGAGTATATATCATTACGCTGCTCCAATGTGCTTTGGTGGACTACAAGACTTAGAGTGACAGAAACCCTTTCCAGGTTCATATGGAAAACACAAAAAAATCACTGTAACTATACTTATAATTACAATACCAACTCGTATTTTGTAAAATTAAACATCAGAGACCGTAATAAACGTAATAAACGAAACCCCATTCCGTTTCTCATTGTTATTCAAAAAGTTTTATAATGTAAGCCTTCTAAGTGTACGTAGCTAAGGGCCATTGAGTTATAATAGGCAAGGGTACAACAACGCCAGGGTACGTATCACGCAGGCGTCGGGCGGAGCATGTGTAGCGCCGCCCCGATCGAATTACCCATAACTCTGCTGTCCCATTTCAAGCCCTAAAAAAACAATTTTTATAAAATTATTTTATTCCATAATGTTACTATTCTACTTAGTCAAATCATGCATCAATTACAAAACTATCAGCGACTTATACTCACAGGAAAGCCGACGTATGTAATCATTAAAATCTATGTATAGTTGATGCGAATTCAATCTAGAATTTTTTTCATACAAAATCGTCAATTTAATATGGAAAAAAATCCAGATCGAATTTTCACCGAGTACAGTAAGTGCATTGAGTCCCTCGTGGACGCTTTAAAATCTAGTAAGTGACTAATAAAAATTCAAAACCTTGTAAGTTTCTGGGCTATTTTATGTTTATGCGATCTGTAAAGTTTAGTTTTGAAACCTTTCTAGGTTGTGAAATGGGACAGCCGAAATACTCTTATTTTCTTCGAAGCGGTCATAACCTGGCGGCTTGCTCAACCGTAAGTGATCAGGCAAGTCAAAATTGCGCTGACGGAGAGTGGAAGCCTAACGACTTCTGGCAAAGAATTTTGAACATTTCCGTTGCTTTCACGGCACGTAAAGTTGTCGTGCTTGGTTAATATTGTTTAATACGTAGTCGCCTTCAAGCTAAGTATGATGTCTTCGGATACAAAAACTTTTACTTCTGGATTATCTAGTTAACCATCAAACCGCAGCATGGTAAGCTTTATTCCTCGTCAGCAATGAGAAGATACCACAGCGTAGTAGTGGAACAGAATGAGTTGAAATCAAGCTTATAACTCATAACGCGAGTTTATTCATACTTCTGGGCTAACTGTGGCTAAAACGAAATAGTTAATTATATCAATAAACCATAAATTTCATCTACAAACTGCATTATTATTTAAAATCGCGTTAAATGTCAAATCAGTCATTAACTGGGTATAATTCTAATTTCGTATGCCCGCTTTCAGTTTGAAGCCAAGAACACATAATAAAAGGTGATTCCTACATAGTAAAATTGTCAAAAAATGTGCCCTCAGAAAAATAATATGTTATATGTAAATAATTGTTTTTTCATTTACGTCATGTATACGGTAAAGTTTATTCTGGTTATGTGTTTGAAACAGTATTTTTTTAAAGTTTCAAATGATGAAATTTAAGCCTAAAACCATACGAGTCCTAAAAACGAGACCTAAAAACATACGAGATGTTAATAAAATTAATTGAGCAAAAATCCAAAATTATGTCCTTAAATTATTAGACTTAAAAACGCATCATTTATTTCGTTTATTGCGGTTGCGTTTCATGTATATCATATTTAGACGCGTATGGGTATTTTTCACTTGATCTAATATACACATAAATAAATTAAATCCATTGGTTCTGACTTTTTTACTTTTTGATATGAGTTATACATAAAAGTGGGTTCAGTTCGAAAATATATTCCAAATAAATCAATCCACTTATCCTAGGTAAACTTCCAATAAAAAAAACCTAAACAGATTTTGACATAATTAGGTAAACAGAAAATTGCAGAACAAATATTTGTATACCATGTCCAATTTAAATTTCACACATTAACTAATATTTATTTCAAAGATACCTAGATATATTAATAATCATCTCATAAAAGTTTCTGTATAAACTTAACATTCACCACATTGGTCCAAGGCAGACTGGCGGAGAATACAAGGATAATATAATTCGTCATTGAATAATCTAAGATTTTAACAAAAATTACTTTACACGAAAAACTTTAAGTGATATATGGAATTTCATCGTTATAAGTTTGCTGATCTCATGTATAAATTAAAAAAAAACATTAGAAATTATTTCGATGTAAGGAACCAATTGGTAAATTGTTGGTGGGTACTTGAAAAGATGACTTAAGTTTATGTTTTAACATCGGAATATTGTTGAAATTTTTCTAACATTGTTAATTATTACTTTTGTGGTAACTTTCTGTTAAGTTACATTAATACATCGAAAATGAAATTGCTAGTCACGTGGTTTTATCGGTTTAATTAATCAGTTAAAAGTTAAAATCTTAATACGAGTACAAGAAATGTAAAATACATTTATTTGCTGAATAGTAAAACTGCTATTATTTTTTGGCCATTTCAAGTAAATCATAATTTTATTTTTTTCCGTTGATATTTTTTACAAGTTACAGACAGTGCCAAAATAATGTGGCACGAAATTTAATACAGTAAAAAAACATGAGAATACACGTTACTACGACATACATGTTAATTTATTTTAAGAATGCGTATTTATCAAATTTGAAATAAAATAACACTGTAATCATATTTAAAATTTTGAGTCCATTTCAAATTTCAAAACATTTTTTGACTAAGAAATCTGGTAGTGAGGTAAATACTTCATAAATTCTACTTAATTTCTAATATTCTCTATGATAAGCGTCTATTTGAAATCGTCCTTATCTGTAAAAATCCGTCTTTATTCTTTCTACTTACATATTAAACAATTTAATAATTCTTATAACGGTTTAGTACTTTACAAGGTTTTAACACGGCTACATCGTAACTAGCTATTTATTATAAGTAGATATCTGTGTAAATATACTGTAAATATGTTTAATGGTTAATTTTGTATGGTCAAAAAGGGATTTAGTTATATTATAAATATATTTCATTTTTAGATACTTACGAAGCGGTGTCCTCTGTTGAACAGAAATATTTTTAAACATAAACATTCAATTATTTTTGTACAGACCCTGTATAATTTTTTAAGTATAGAACTGTGAACATATTTTACTATAGCAAAATGTTATGCAGGATTGTAGTATAGTGAATGGAAGTCCAACTTAAAGGGATATTGTAGAATTGTCCAATGCGTGGAAGTCAACTTTAAATTGACATAAATCACTGTCGAAAGCTTAAAACATGAGTAGGTAGCTTTTAAACTACATTTTAATTATTTTGTTGTTATAATTGTCTTCATCAACAAAATATTTCGGGAAATACGATTTAAATGTGTTTTGTTTTCGTGTACCTGTGTAATTTTTTAGGAACATATTAAACATTTTTTGGTAAAATATCTAAATATTAGGAAAAATCATTGATAAATGCCTTTTAATAATTTGTGATTTTATTAACATTTAAATAAGTAGTTGACTTTTTCATCTGTAGCAATAAGTATACGGTAATACGGTACAAGAAAAGTAAAATCCTGGAACTAATTTAGTAACAATAACATAAAATTACTTACGAAGGTAATGACGATACTTCTAAAGCAACTTTTTTGTCAATTGCGAAAAGTTGGAATTTCGAATTTTCGCTTCACAATTTATGTAACGCTACTTACTACAGATACAGAAACATCTCCTAAAATTATTTATTGTTTTGTTGTGTGTTATCCAATGATATTGTGTGTTATATAAACATTCAAAAATATTGTAGAGATCACAAGAACTGAAAAATATAAATATGTAACCGTTTAGCTGTAATTGTATATTGCGAATGGATCCTAGTAATTTTAAGAAATTTTAAAATCTTTTCTATATTTTATTAATTCACTGTCCCTTAATTACTTCAAACTAAAAGTTATTTTGCGTCTATGCCTAGTTGAATCCAGTGTCAAAGTTATTTCGTCCTTGTAGAAATATTACAATGAGTTTTAAATTAGTACTGATGAAATGCGAACGTATTTTTTACCGAGTTTATTGTATATTTTCTTTAGAAAAATATTATACAACACATTAAATAAAATTTAAAATTGATTTTGAAGACCTACACCTAGTTAAGAATGTCAACATTTTTTTGAATCTATCACCGTTTCCGAAAGTTACTTCAATTTCTTCTAATCCCTCTTGCAACATTTTACTGGGGTGAGCCAACAAACTTATATATCAAAAAACATTTGAAGTTAATTAAAAATCAGGCCAAGTTTCAAAAATTTTTCATTATTATGTTTAATTTACGGACACCTACCGGTATTTTTTTAATTCGACTATTTTTCTATACGTAATAGTTTGTTCTGCAAATAAATAACAAATCGGAACTAATATAAAACTCATTGTAAATATCGTAAAATAATTTAAGCTACATATGAAACCAATTTTGCGGCTACACGTTAGTGACGTCCCATAACATTACGATATCCGCCCATTAATACATTATCTACATTATATTTTGTGATATTATTTTATCGACATCTTTTGTCCGAATGTCCATTTTTATAAATGTAGAAAATCGTCAAAGAGTCTTTTAATCGTATTTTTTATGGAGCCAAAGTTTTTTTAAACATAGTTGCTTTCACTCTTATTAGATTTTAATAAATCGTCCGATATAATCAGGTGCTTCTGTCACAAACTTCCAAAAATTATGGATGACATTTCTCTTCCGTAGACATTAGAGTCAATGATGACACATTTTAAAACTAAGCGACAGTCCATCACAGTTAGTAGTAACAAATTCTAATTAAATATATTTAAGATAGTTTTAAGATTATGTAATATAGCTGTCACTTTTGGTTGGTTACGATGCCTGACGCTAGTGAGTAGGTACAATGAACCCCATAGTTCGACGGAATACCTTGACAACTATACACGAGTGTTACCAGATCAATTTTATTACTGTCCACGCCGATAGCTTCAAACATCTACTAACTCCAACAATTTCTAAGTTTCATTACTAATGAACTACTGTTCATGACTTACTGTATTTTAAATACCGCCTCTTAATACTAAATTTAAGGCTTCATTGGTTAAAGTCATTAATTACCAATTTGATATAAGTTTTTTTCATTTCATATAAGTCATCAATGGTTAAACTATTTTTCAACAAAAAAAGATAACTCAGACAACAGAGTAAACTTATATTTAATCGACATTGTAATATCGACAGTACTCCATCACTATTTGGTCAATGATGGCCACACTGTGTTTCAAATTAATCCGTCGAATTATGGAACATTGACATTAATATATGAAACAGATGTTTTCAATCACATTAAAAGTAAATAGAGATGCCTACTCTGTATTGAATATAGCATACATTTGTTTCAGGAACTTGGTATTCCTTATTTTTATTACATTCTAGGAGAATTTTGATTGAATAGTTTTAAAAAGTACATCTCAATACAGTACATAAAAATTATTTCAACGACAATCATAATTTTAGAGTTATATTCGGATTCCGATAACTATATTTATAAGTTTTCTTAAATAATTATGTTCGCATCCATTATTAAAATACGTAAGTTCCTGTCTCAACATATTGCATAAAATATTTGCAGCAATTGTACCAACCTATCGAATAAAAATGATATCGAAGGTTCATCACTGCATCAGTGACATATTATAATTTTGTTATTTTTTGTACTCGCAGTGTTAAGTACCTATAGGTAGATGTTTTGCTGGTATTTTATTCAACTTTAAAAGTGATGTTTATAAACTATTTCTTGTCAAATAAACGATAGAAATGATCGTTATTTTAGTATTATTTTGCTACCCTTATTAAGACAATAACAACCGGTGATAGCCTAGTTGTTTGAACACTGGTCTCCTCCTGCGGTGCCGTGCGTATCTCTTTGCTGTAGTATGTGCGTATAAAAAATTAATTAATTTTTGCTTCGGTTTCACCGACATCGTGGGGAAAACGTGTGAAAAAATATCAAAAAATCCTTATATAGCGTACGCTGCGGAAATTTATTTATTTATTAAAAAAATTGTCCCCTCTTGTTAGAAGACACAAAGGATAAAACTTAATGGCTTATGGTCCATAATCCACCAGTCAACCCTGGGAAAAAGTTGATGGTAGGTGTTTTACCATTGCTGAAAATCTAATTCAAGATTTATATGAATATCTTATAATAATACAAAATATCGTATATATGTACATATAGGTATATACTAAAATAAATAAAAATCCTAAAT
>DWJZ01010383.1:0-10144 GCA_018249125.1 Asbolis capucinus
AAAGTTTGACCTGGGTGGGAATCGAACCCACGACCTCTGGTGTAGTAGTCAGGTTCACTAACCACTAGACCAACCGGGCTGTCAAACATACCTCTGGTAATACCTGTGCATGGTAGTCAGTGACAGCCTGTCATATCTCTCACCGGGTCGTGTGTGGACTATTTCCATAAAATATTTCAAAATGGAATGTTGATGACCTTTTATTGGAAAGCTGTCAATAATAATAGCAGTAGCATAGCCAGGGGTACACTCTGATTGCAAGCGTCAAACTCCCCAGGCGCGGCGCCATATTTTATTATTGTATGTAGAAAAGTCTGTTGCGATATCCGCCCCGACGCAAACCAATATCCTTGGAGTAGGGTTGGCGCATTCATATTGGCTTTACTTCAACCCATTGATGGCCCACTACTGAGCATGGGTATCCTCATACTGAGAAGGCCCAGATCATAGTCCACAATGAGGAACTATTGCGAATTGATGGAGGGGTTAGTAGCCAACTATTTGTCGGACGTTCAGGGGGAAGGCCTCCGACCTGGCCTAGCGGTTGGTATCTATTGGTAACAACCAGGACCGACGGCTAGTTTCTACCAGTGTCATCTTCCTCATCTCAACCCATCACGGCCCATTACTGAACATGGGTTTTTTCTTTGAATAAGAAGGTTAAGGCCATAGTCCTCCATGTTGGCCAAGTGCGGCAGACTTCACACATCTTTGAGTTTTTTCAAACTCCCCGGCATGCAGGTTTCTTCAAAATGTTCTCCTTCATAGTTATAGCGAGTGACATTTAATGCTTAAAACTCTAATAAATCAGCAAAATTAGAAGTGCATGCCCTGGGATTCGAACCCGGACCCCCCCGAGTAGGAGGTCGAATTCTTAACCACTATGCAATCACCGCTCTACTAATGTACTCAGATATAATAGGTAACGTTTCCAGATTCAGAACAAAAAACGTCAATTGATATCCAATTTTAGACGTAGTGATATGAACTCATTCAGAGGGATTTTAACGGTGTACCGTTATGCAATGCAATACAATTCACATACAAAACTAACTCTGCAATTGCAAGTCTGCAATTAACAATTTTTTGATAATTAAAAGACAATGCATTATTGTGTATAGTTTGAAATGAAAAGAAAATTTTACATTAACTGTCACACTCAAAACGTTAATAGTTACTTACACTCGTCAGTACTGACATTTGTATAAAGATTCTATACAGTATATATAAAGATTTTGACCTAAGGAGTAGTTTAAAAAACCATTAAAAACTTAATTGCCAAAGTGGTATTACAGTCTTAATGACCTAGTCATTTCGGTGAATTTTTACTTAAGCGAAGTGCACCAACCCTGACAACCCTGGAAACTTCGCAACATATACATATATTGGCAATAAAATATACCAGTTACCATTGCTATAGAAGTCAAGGATGGAAGCCGTAGGATGTTCCCCACTCAGCTCCTACATTGTTGTATGCCTGTACATAACGCAAAACTCGTAGAAATCTTTTAGAAGTCAACAATGTATGTTTATTGGTAGATCAGTGGAGATTTGTCGTGATCAGAAAACATTATTTCGTTGTATAAGTACCAGAGTAAGGAATAAAATGTATATTAAAATGAACTTACATTGTTAGAAATCGTATTGCTGGTTGAGTATATCCTCTACTTTTTATAATACTAGTTTTGCGTCCGCGGCTTCGCTCGCGTAGTATATATATTTATGAAAAGTAACATATGTGTTATTCCAGATTATAATCTATCTCTATGTCAAATTTCATTCAATTCTGTTCCGTAGTTCTGGCGTGAAGGAGCAACAAATATCCAAATATCCATCCATCCGCGCAAACGTTCGCTTTTATCTTAACAGTTGATGAAAAAGGTCACCTGGTAACTTGCAACTAAGGATTAGAAGAAAAAAGAAAACACTAGAAGATTCACCAATACAATGGTAGCTCTGAAGAAGTGCTTTTTAACACTTCTTTGTTCTTTTCTGGTCACAACTTTTGTAGAAATAAATGTATGCTGTTACCTCATACAGTAACGTCACGCATATCTGAACCATGTTATTAAGTTTTCTCGCAAATGAAAGGCAGTCTTCGTCTATATCTTGACTAGATTACCATCATTGCTGTGTCCCATGACGACCCAACTGCTACGCTCGTGTCTTCTGACACAATGTCAATGTTACAGCCAATAGTCTAACAAGAGTATCCAGTGTGGATTAATAGACTTCACATGCCTTTGAAAAGTTTGTGCAGAACTCTCAGGAGTGCAGGATTCCTCATAATGTTTACGAAAGCAAGAGAAAATTAACTTCTAACTAACAACATTTTAACATGTATATATGTGCAGAATTTGAATCCAGATTCCCCCATTCCAGAATACTGAAAAGGAATATCTTTGCTTCAGTAAAATACAAAATCCTAAAGAGACATACAATTATACAGTTCCAAACACGATAATATATCATTACGATTCCATTAAGAAACATATAAAACGTGTGTTGGTGTAATAACCCGAAGATGCGACGTGCTGGAAATATTGTGACTGGTCGCAAAGACCGGCAGGTGGCGACGTTCACGATACTGACATTACAAATCTTATTTCCGTCCCGAACGGAATTCGTTTCGTGTCCCTATCGGCATTTTATTACCTACAATACATCATACATCGCAATATCACTGCTACATATGGGACATAAATAAAATCTTCTCGTTTTTTGATGAGGCAGTATCTAATAAATTATGATGGTAGCCTTCACAATTTATTTTTAATATCGTATTCATGTGAAATATATTAAATTCGGGAAACTAACATTGGTAAGTATTATTAGATTAATTAAGATAAAATAGGTACCTTATATATATTTTTCAAATCATTCAGTTTCAAATCATCATATTCGTTAATTTTCTAAAATATATTCTCTTCTTCGATTCTACGTAAATCATTTTTTTTACTTTGTTCAATTATAACTAAACAAAGATACTAGGAATAAAAATATTGTTTTGTGAATTTTTGCTAACGGACCTCAGTTGCCTGCTATAAATAAATTAAATTACATTAGCTATCTGCCAGCTGAAGCCCCGTCAAAATTGATTCAACTATTCCAGAAAATAACAGGAACAATGAGACAGCAAAATCTTATTTATATTAGAAAAAAAATCTATCAAAATGTTCTAAACAATAAACATATATTTTCCCAATAAGGTTTGATAAAGAGAAGAAAAGATATTTAATTATGCTACTGCAATTATTACAATGACTTTTACAACAATCAAACTAATAAAATCAATCAAATAAAGAAGAAAAGGAAGCATAATTATTATTAAATAATATAAATGAAATTAAAAGGAGTCCAAAGCTGTTTAAATAAATAAATAAATTGATTGAATTTATTTAAAAAACTTTAAATAAATTAATTAAATTTATTTTCAAAAACTGAACAACAATTACCTACCCGCATCGGGCATGCAATTTAACATAAATTCTTACATACTATATTTTCTAAATTACAATTCTTGAATTAATGTATTCCTTAAAGCTATAAAAAGTATTATTATATAACAATAGCTTTAGCCTAGTTTTAAATATCGGAATTTTAAGAGCTTTTATATTTATTTCTTTATCTTTTATCTCTGTTTATAACATTAGAATTTAAAAACCATACTTTTTAAAGAGAAGACGAATCTAGTTTCAAATAAACATAGCGTATTTCCACTAACTCTGAAATTGGTTTAAACTATTTCCACGGCAAAAGAAACCGGATTTGTTCAAATTTCACCGGATCATGCCGGGCACCCGGCTGCTAGCCGTCTGAATACAAATCGAGGCCGTACCTGGCCACGTCTACTTGATCTTTCAAACTACTCTCCCAAACCTCTTTATTTCATCACGGTAGAAGAGTACAGAAAAACACGGAGATCTACTCAATTTGGTTAACACGTTGCGTCTAAACCACGTGAGGTTTCAATTTGCGAGCCTGAATAAATTTTCAGTGTTACTGTTTCAGCAAAATTTGCACATAAAAATGTACAATACAAGCTAACATAACAATATACCTACGTAGTATTCAGAAGTGTAACATTCGAATATATTTTTAAATTGATAAGTATTGCTGTTATCATCAACTACAAAACCTATTGAACACTGCGTATCTAAAGCAACTGATTCTGGCTAAGCATAATACCGATGGACCTTATATTATACACCGCGCACGATGCACCACTCAATGTTTTGTAATAAGGCGCTATTTTATACCAACCAATCACAGAGTATTTATAATGTTCGCCGCCTCTTGCCTCTATGAATATGAATCTACACTAATAATACAAAGCTGAAGATTTTGTTTATTTGAACACGGTAATAAAAAATGTTTTGATGTTGAACAGTCCTTAATTTACCGAAGAAGGTTACAAGATACTTTTAATCCCGAAATACGGCTTTATTCCCGCGGGATAACAGGTTAAAATTAATATGATAACTCTGAAACTACTTTACTGACGGGGTTACTCTTAGGATACTTTTTATCCTAGACAATCTTTTTATTCCCACGGGATTATAGGTAAAATTAATAATTTATATGGCAGAACGTTTGCCGGCAAGATAGTCACTTGTATGTTCAATGAGAATACATATGTGTCTCTAGTTATTAAAGAGACAGTAAAACTTTTAAATATTTTTGATATGCACCGTATTGTTTGGAGGTGCGCCAAACGTCGCTATCATACTGGCTGGTTGACACAGCGACTGATATTTTAATATCACCTTTTATTACATTTTTTCGTAAAACTTTCCAAATATTTTATTATAAACATTTTAACAGACGCATACAATTTGTTTACACAAAAACGCAATGACGTAGGAAGGTTACCAAAGAAACAGTTTTAATTTCACAGTTTTCATTTCATTTCATTTCATAAACTAGGGCCCCAACTTATCTGTTTATTAATTAAAACATCGCATTATTGGGACAAAAGTGTAAGACAAAATACCATTACAAGACACATGAATCACGTAAACCGTAAAGGCGTAACCTTCTAGATTAATTCATAAGAGTTACGGCCGTTACATGTGAAGAAATAAGGGCGTAATTTGTAAAAAATACTGTTAAGTTACGCCCTTACTGTTTTCCGTCGTCGAAATACACTTTTTTTTACCCTGTTATTCAGCCATTTTTTTCTTTTTTTTACTTTTTTTGCCATTCTTCTTTGACAGTCCTGAACGATATGTTGTGCCTGGGGTACTTTAGTTTCGTATTGACCCGGTGCTTTCAGCATAGAAATATCCTGCTTCTCTTATTTCTTTATCCTCACCGCACGAGCAGATCACTTCCGTATAACTTCCATATTAGCAGGCACCGCGTTGTCCGTCGGCAGCTGTGATTGACCAGATGACCTGTCTACACATTAGCCTGTTTATAAAAACCGTAGAAAAATTGGTTATATTTGACGGGATGCCGGAATGCCGGGATCGACCTCACCCACACCTTACGACGTCACTATTGAATGCAGGATGCCCTGTTTTATTGAAGCGGCCAATAAATTCCGTACGTGAGGCGACGGATCGACACGGGATCTCAACAAAAAACATTTGCTTTCTTTATACGTCCATACCCGAATACCTACTGACAGTAAAACGTGGGATTCCTTTACGAAGCCAATGTGGGTAAAGTTTTCAAAGTGGAATCCCCAGGCTTACATTTTTAATCAAGCAAATTACTTTTCACACGCGCACGCCATGTGAAAACGTTTAGAAATTTGTGCCTCTAACTGAACTGTTAGTTATACTAGGTTATAATTATAGTCATGTTATGAATCGTACTAGGAATATGAACGTCGCTAGGGGCTAGTTGGTAATGAATTCCAGATGGCGTGCCAGGTACTTACATGGCAGTTAAATATTTGTTCTCGGATTAAAGTTATTAGTGACCTATTTAAGTTGTCCATGCCACCTATAGGGCATATATACATATATACAATACATATAGGGAATCCTAGTGCTGGCGTATGAGTGTTTAAGATGAAACACATCCAGGAAATGAATATGTTGTAACGAAAATAATTTCTTACATACCATAAGTCGTATAAATCTATATGTATATTTTACGCGCGGGGCGAGAGAGGCAGGGCTTGCGGGGGCAAGGGGGCGAGCACCAGCCGGCGCCTGCGCATTCTAACGCGTTCGTCAGTCGTGGTTACACATACATGAAAGCACACGAGCCCGTGAGTAACAAATAATTGATATTTTTACTAATATTGTTCTACTAACTCGCTCTACTAGTTCGTACTAGCTGTGTTCCCGCTTTAGGGTGCATTGTTGACCTTGAAACGTCTGGTGTTCTCGTCAAGCGCTGAACGCACCTGCCGCTGACCACTGCCTGCTCGATGCGTGCTCTAGTGCCGAGGAGACAATTCCGAGGACCGCTGGGCCGCGCAACTCATGGCTACATCTCCGTACTCTGGGGCCGCTCACCGTCCTTCGGCCTGATTCGTAAGGAGAGTATCACGCTTCGGATTGAAAACAAAGAGATTGTTCACCCACGACCCTATCCTTTGTATTGTATGTGCCACGCTGAGCTGGTTGGTGTAGCTTATTTTTTTTATAAAAAAAATGGTTTTAACTAGTTGTTTTGTTTACCAGTCAATTCATCCAGATTAGAATCCCTGGCATCTTTAGGAAGCGTGGAACAATAGGACAGATTTTATCCCGATTATAGGTTCCCCTTACCATAGGGAAACTTTCATATCATCCCAGAATGAATGTATGTATGAAATGAATGAATGTATGTTCATACTTGAAACATATATGTAGATGTTACACGGGTTAAGATTAAACTTGGCACATATATAAATTATAATCTGGAATATCATACAGGCTACATTTTATCTACAGATGATGCGGATGAAGCTGCGGACAGAAATGAGTTATTCTTTTGTTATTATTAAATTATTAGTACTTCATATTTATTTTTATTTTCATATATTTATATATAGCTTAAAAAAATAAGTTTCATGAATGGTTGCCTATCAACGAATAATATATGCCGAAATTTCATCAATAATCTCCAACACGCAGGAAGCAAATATTATACTGTCCCCGAACCTGAGACATCATCTTGAAGACATTTTAATAACAAAATATACGCAACACACCCTCAAAATATACTCAACAACCCCTGGATTCAATTTAAAAATTGCTAATGACATCACATTTTCTTGTAGATGTGACGAAAAATTACCTATGACTCAACTTTACATTTTTTTACTACCGTATGAGAGTACCTTAGTTAACAATTCACACGTTTTAGAACGAATGCCAAAGAAGAAACAGGAAAAAATATTTCCTGATGGACGATATTAAGTGAAGAATTACTGATTTTTAACACGACTGTTTTATCACCAAACGGTACAAGTTATGAATCAATTGCTGAAATGACATTCTGCTAATAATATAAATGCTACGAGTATAGTTTGTGTGGCTGAATGTTCATTACTCCTTTACGCATAAACTATTGAATCGATTTGAATGAAATTTGGCAGAGGGATAGGATATAGTTGGATTAACACTTAGGCTTTATTGTATCAAGACTACGTGGAGAAAGAAGTTGTTGGAAGCTAATTCAATATGAAATTGTATTCGTCATAAAGAATGGAAAGTCCTTCTGCTGGAATTGCTAGGTCCAGGTGTTCCCGATGGTACTTACATACAAAGATACGGCTTTTAATTATTCTTAAACGTTCTATTAAAAATTTTAGGCATATCGCTCACAGTCTCAACGGCATAATATAATGTGGATTCCCATTGTCTCATGTCGGAAAGTGAGTGGCACTCATATCTTGACTGCTGGAAGGTTCGGCTGGTACGTAATACCCTCTATTCCGTTTTTCATCGTCGATCTACGAGTTGGCAGCAGTATTCTTCTTCATGCCTTGAGATGGCATAAAAATTTCCGCCACTTTTGTTGGCCACTAACCCCACCATCAATATGCAACAGCATGATGGCGTATGCTCTAAGTCTTCTCAGTCAGGACATAGATCCGTGCACAGTAATGGTTAATAACTTGAAGCCAATAATTATAAGGCACAAAATACTTAACAAAACTCTACCACGAAACAAAATAAACAACAAATATTTTTCAATACCATTAAAAGCGACAAGGCAAGCATTACCATGAGTGTAATATATTTTAAAGTATCTCCTCCATCGCGTCGGGTTTGGACAGTCTGAAGATTGCACGCCAGCGGAAAATATTATACCCGCGAAGAATAAGGTGTCTCTGCTGAACCGCGGGTCCCCTCGCCAGGGAAATGAAATTGCAAAATATGTTTACGAGATGGAGAGGACATTTTCCCGCTAGTGCTACACCTACATCTAGCTTTTGATACACTCTGCTCACGTCTTGTATTCAAATAGATTTTGTACATTACATATGGAGGAGGAACGCTCAAAGATTGCTTGTGTCGTAAGTTATCGGCAGAGTCAGTGATTCCCAAAGTGCTGGTGGAGCGCCAGGGAAACGCGAAACTCAACAGTCTATGGTGTGTGAATAAAAAACTGTCAAGTTAGCGCTTGCCTACGATCCCATCTGATGGTAAATGGCGATGAAGTTTTTAATGGTAAAGCACACTAAGCCTATCCACTCTTGACCTTAAGACATTTACATTGTAATCGAACGGGAATACCGACACGGTCAATTTATTCCAGTCCTTCGCGGTATGGGTGATAAAAGACAAGGCGAAGCGCATCATTCGTACTGGCGGGATGGTAAAGTTATTGCAGTGTAATTTAAATCTTAAAGAAATGTATGATTAAAATTTTCCATTTTTTTGTAGAATTATAGAAGAAATCTGCTAGAAAAATAATAGCAGATGGTCCACCAACCCAAGAACTCTCGTGTACCCCACACGAGAAAAAAGTTTGAGAACCTCTGGGCTACGTTGAGGAATAGTGGGCACGACTGAAAGTGGATGGATCATTAGTGACATCAATTTCTTGAGCGCTTCTCTTCAGCTTCAGCACAAGGATACGAAGTTTCTGTAGCACCTGAATGGTGCTTGGCTTAACGTGTACTATGTAACAATGACAACTGAGAAGACCAGTCTTACGTACCCGATAAAGCATGGAAACAATTTTTGTTCGCTTTGCTGATCATTTACGATCATTTCACGTCACATGGCCATATGCTTTACCAGCTTTACATTGATAAATAAAGACATTACGGAAACAAAACAGTTCAGCAATGTCTTCCAAGAAACGGCGCTTAACTACGTCAATACATTTATCTGTAAAATTCTTAAAGACAGTCCTTAAATATATCTATACTAGAAAAACCATAAACTCGACGAACGGCCACATTTTAATAAATTATTTACAAAATGAAAAGTAAATGTGTAGCGAAAAGAAAAAAGTTTGCTTCAGTAGACGAAAAAAGGCACTTTTTTTCTAATAAAACCAACGCTACGTTATTACACATACACCCTCGTCACCATTTTTATTTTTTGGTCAAGCCGGGGTGAATCGGGACGGTACAGCGTAATTATTAATGCAAAAAAATACAAGAAAATATGATAGCTATGAAAACAAACCTAGATCTTGTAGCCTAATGTATGTGATTCTGTGTGTGATTTTAGGAGTCCACGATTCGATTCTAGGTCGAGGCAGATATTTACTTAACAGATAAATGTTTTTTATGGGGTTTTAATAATTTGTAACTTATGTTGTACAGCTTCCGCAACACAAGGAATGTCTACATACCACATTATAAATATAATTAGTATTTTATGACACTACTCAATGAAAATGTAATTACCGGAGCACAATCAATAAATCAAGTCAACTCAATTATTACTCGTACAACTACACAAAGAAAGATGTTTATCTATATTAATATTATAAAGCTGAACAGTTTGCTTGCTTGCACGCGCTAATCTCAGGAACTACTGGCTCGATTTGAAAAAAACTTTCAGTATTAGATAGCCCAATTATCGAGAAAGACTACGGGCTATATATTATCACGCTAAGATTAAAAGAAGCGGAACACCAATGAAGAGTGTTTCAAAATCGGGAGATTTTTTTCCTATTGAGAGCGTCCGCTGCGTGCGTTGCGTAAACGGTTAAAGTTTCGCAAAAATCATGTACGACA
>DWJZ01010384.1:0-10144 GCA_018249125.1 Asbolis capucinus
CGGTGAAGGAAAACAACGTGAGGAAACCTGCATGCCGGGGAGTTTGCAAAACTCAAAGGTGTGTGAAGTCTGCCAATTCGCACTTGGCCTGCGTGGTAGACTATGGCATTAACCTTCTCATTCAGAGAAGAGACCCGTGCTAAATAGTGGGCCGTGATGGGTTAATATGATAATATCACCATCTCAGACTACATCTCCACTTACCATCAGGTGGGACTGTAGTCAAGCGTAACTTATAATATGTAAAAAAAGTATTTTGGTTACTTTTATTGTCAAGTACTCTTGGATGACTTTGATCTAATACCCATATTTAATTAAATTTGAAGGGTTAACTTCGAATAATTTGTGTTCTAAAATTATCTGATCTTCACACCATTAATATGCGTGTGGACATGAAATATAGTTCGTGTGCGTAAAAACTCCCAACGGATATTGAAAATGGGTCGGCAGCTACGTACGTTTTTACAGCGTAACCAATGGAGAATTCGCGTAAAACGGAGAATATCTACACCAGACGTACTCAGTGTATGGCTTCACTCATTCTTACTTCATAATTATATCAGCAAATAAAAAGCAAGTGTTTCCTTTGTTATGAAACTTTAAAAACAAAATTCTCTGAAAACTAAAAAACCAGGAACACATAAATCTTTAGGTCTGCGAAATATCTCAAGCGGATTGGTTCAATGAGTAGAAAATCATAATTTTACGCATTAATAACTCATTTGTTCATAGCAATTCCGCGCTTTTCGCGCGCGCCAGTGACGCGAAAGCAGGCTGTCCCGTTCTGTTTTATGGGAAAATATAAGTTGTATCCTGCTCTTACAGCCGCGCGGGAAATTCTGTGGCAATGCGGTTATTCAGACCTGTAGATTCGCGCGTGTAGTGAGGACGTTTCAGTTTGCATGCTTCAAGATATCGTAGTTTGCGCCTAGAAGTTTTTCGCACTTTATTTTCGTAGTGCTGTGTTCGTATAACCGTGTTGTGCTTTTATTGTTATTCTAGTGTTAAGTGAAGTGTATATACTGAAAGACGTAATAGTGAGGTACGTGTTTAATTTACTTTTAGACTAATTAAATTCATACTTAACATTAGTATATTACTTATAGGGCTATACTAACAACACTGATAAGTTTTTTTGCTTCATATTTGAATACATTAATATTATTGATATAAAACCTGTTTTTTAACTAATATTTAAAGAAAGAAACGTTTTTATCTTTCTTTTACTATTATTGAGGGCCTTGTAGTCTTGTTGACAGTTACTACAATGCTAGGGGTTTGATTCCTGACCGTGACAAATATGTATGTGGCAGATAAGTGTTTGATCTTGAGTAATAGATTACTTTAATTGGTCATTTTAATGCATTTTTATACCTATAATTATTTATTAAGTAATTCAAACATGCATTTTTTATGTTCAATTGTAAAAATTTTAATTTCCTAAGACATTCAGAAGTTAAAAAAATTAAAGTTTCACCTTTATATGTATACCTAATAAAATAGTTTTATATATAAAAAAGTAGTTATACTATATAATATTGTATTAAATTACACACCTTATTACAGTAATATGTTCGGGGGTACGAAACATTTTAGATACAACTCGGTCGAAATATCGGTAGTAACACGAGATCGTGAGTACCCGTTTGTATTTAAATTGATAGTAAGTATTATATACCAAAAGGGTGATGCCTTAATTCACAACAGAGGCCAAGTCACACTTGACATCGGTACTTTGAAGGTTCTTTGGCATGGCATCTTTGAAAGGGTGCCGGAAAATTCATAACAATGTGCTTTTTCGGTGTGCCATTTTAGGCACGTGACTATGAATAGTAATATTAAAGTAATTGTAAAGTACATTAAAGTAAAATTGAAGTCATATTAAAGTTATTGAAAAATAACTAAAACTCAACACGTCTCAAGCCACGAGTAATGTTGGGTCGTACCCGTTGAACATAACTATTGTAGACTAGCTTATCTCGCGACTATGTCCGCGTCCGGTTAACCCCCCTCTTCAACTCCCCTCCCCTTCCTCGTCATTGTCCTGCCGTCAACATCACATCGCCTTGGCCACAATCGTCTTATCACCTTGTCAAGTTTGTATGTCAAAAATCATTTTCGAATCACTGTCGAAGTAAATTTATTTATTGTAAACTTATTTTTTTATTTATTTTATTCATTTGCATAATTATTACGTCTTAGTTTTATAATTGTCTTGAATAATCTGGAACTTTCATTCCTTATTTCAATACCTTCTAATAATAGTTTTCCTCATTGAATAATCACTTTCATGTATTTTTTTTAAAGTAACCATTGAGTATTATAATTTTAAATCTCAAGTTTAATATTTAAATAAGATTTTGAATTTTTTTCAAGGTTTTAATATTTAAAGAAGAAAATTTGTAAGTGTATTGTTAATAGTCCCCTTGTCTGGAGCCATTCCTGAACGTATCAAGTCATGCTTATTGTAAAATGCATTGTCGTCAGGTTGGCAGGCTTATGCAAAATTTCAGCTCCGTAATGTAAGAGGAAGTGGGTCTAATTTAGCTTGCAATATTTCACCCTTAACAAACATACTAACACAGTAACAATACAAACATACATTGCAAGTTAAATAAATGCTTAAAAAGTAGTGATAGCTTAACGGTTTGGACGTTAGTTTCTCGAACGGTAAGCCCTGGGTTCGAATCCTGCGCGTACTTCTAAAAGTCATGCGTCTATTAGAAGTTTACCATCATTTGCTTGCGTGAAAAACACATCGTAAGGAAATCTATACTCTTGAGAATTACTTTTTTCATCTTTTTTTTATAACAAACGTCCGCAGAGTTTCTGATTGTTCTATATTGTTGTCGCAGGTGATCTGTATATGCCAGTTCTGCCACCAGGCACCTGTAAAGTATCTGATATTTATTTTTCAGCATTTTTCATTTTGACATACTCTACACTATTTCTTCATAAACTCAACTCTGTAAGGCTTACAAATAAATAATATAAATAGGTATATTTTGTAGAACTCACACACGGCCATCTGACCCTAAACTAAGCGTTTACTATGGTGACCAGACAACCGATAAACATACATATATATTTTTAAATACAGACTTATGTAGATATTTACACCCTGACACATAACAAATTATTGTTCTGTGGAATTATCCTGCTCATCACAGAAAAGATTGACTTGGGTGGGAATCGAACCCACGACCTTCAGTGTAGCAGTCAGGTTCACTAACCACTATACCAACCGGCCTGTCAAGAATTACAAACTAAGAGTTTTTGCTTATTTTTATAGTAAAATATTGCTTGAGATTTACTTAAAAAGTTCTGTAAGGTGTGAAGTCTACCAATTCTCACTTAGCTTAGGGGATATTGTGAGGTCTTTGTAAAAGAAGACTCGAGCCCAGCAGTGGGACAGTTTGGGTTGAAAGAATATAAGGATGACGAAGATGGAAGAATATTTATATACTATGTAAGGCAGTTCCCTTTTTTATCTGTGAGGAGAATAGAATAGTTGTCATTCCTTCACATAGAAACCGTTGAACGGGTTCAGATGAAACTTGGCTAAGTATAAAGCACATCCAGAAAATAAACATTGTCATAGTCGAAATATTTTATTTTATCATAGGAACATCGAGCTCACCTAATAAAAGTCAGAAGATTACATACACAATATTCATACATTCTTATTAAGATACCTTAAAAATGGTTACGGATTTAATATCGATAACGAATTCCGCGAATTCATCGGTTTTACTAGAATATTGCTTAACCTAAGTTACCTAGTGTAGGCCAGAAGAAAAAAAAAGCCGGAGAAAAAAACTCCTGGTACTCTTTTGAAACAAAAGAGGTAATACAATAAGAATGTACAGGGTGTCTTTAAAGTGATAACAACGAAGGCGAGACAGCAATCGTGTGCGCTGGAATCATTCCAAAGGACAACTGTTTATAAAAAACGTAATCCTTAATTGGTCAAATTTATCCTAGTTTCAGGGTCTCCTGCGATATGCACGTTTATATGTTTGTAACTAAATCAGTTTAACAGTTTTAAATGAAATTTGGTCCAGAGATAGATAGGCTGGAATAACAAAGGCTACTATTTATCAACGTACCTACCACTGAGGTGAAGTCGCGGGTGAAATATAGTGAAACATAATTATTATACCTCTTGTTTTTCTCCTGAAGCTACGTCAAACTCGGCAACGCTGTTTCATTTCGCTTCTGATATAAGCAAGATTACACTGTAACAGTTTCACCCACTCCCTAGAGCCAAGCTACCTGCCGGCCGATTCTCATTTCACGAGTCGTAGCGATATCGTAGCGACTTTGTCGTTGAAGCGCATTATTGTATTCATATTCGCAATCGGCTTTCTACTGCACACAACGACATCTTAACGTCGTTCGTCAACGACGTCAATGTTCGATATGCAGGCAAACGAGGAGACAAGTCATCTGATGTTAAGTGAATACCGCCACCCATGGACTTAGCAACTTACTAAAGCATCGCCTGCTAGAAACGAAGTCACAGGCCCACATATGAGGGGAAGAAAAAGAAACAAGGGAAGCGTTACATTGCTAAAGCAAGTGGGATCAATAACGACAGCAACTAGCCCCAGATGAACCAACAACAAACTACTTCTGACGGGAGAAAGAAGAAGAATGGGAAGGATGGCTTAAGGAAGGGGAGAAAAATACTAGAACTGACCCTCAAGCCTCCAGCGGGAACACGAACAATCTTGTGACGGCTGATTCAAGCCAAAAGGCGGTAGCCAGCTAAGAGGGTTTGAAAATCTTTCCGTGAAGTCCTACCACCGAGCAGCTGACTTTTGTACGCCTTTTACGGCATCTTGCCATGCCAGTGTGGGATTGGGGCTGAAATTCAAGCGCAATATACCTAAATGACATCGATTCGAAGGTCGTTTTGCAACGAAATAACAACGGTCATACAGAGTTGAAGTCCTATTGAAGCGCAGTAAATATAAATGAGAATAGCAATTTCCAGCTGGATTGCAATCGCACGACTTCTGAACTTGAACGACTTTCAAATTATTTGGTAAAACGAGAATCGGCCGGTTTAATAATAGAGCTTTGCTCTGGAAAAATATATAGATAACAACCAGCTTCAGGGATAGGGCGAAAGCTCCCGACATTTTTAATATTCTTTTATACAAAGACATTTCTGTATGTACTTTTCACGTACAATATTTTATATGGCTTTCTAGTTTTATATGTCTTTCTAGTTTTAGTACTATGCTGTTGCCAGTTATAGGGTTTTTAATGTCAGTTCGCATTTATCTTTTTATTATAATGAAATGAAGCGCGTGTGAATGAAACTAACAATAAAACTTGGATGAGTACAGGAAGTTCGATTTTCTATTTGTTATATTATAGGTAGCCAAACGAGCAGATAGGTCAAATCATGGTATGTGATCACCGTCGCCCATGGACGTTAACGACACCAGGGGCATCACCAATGTGTTGCCAGCGAAGGAGGAAACGATGGACCTGCTTCTTGAAGGTCCCTAGTCAGCTATTAGGAAAAATTGGCGCAGGGAGTTCGTTCCATAGTTTATAAAAAAAATTGAAGATTGCGTAAAAGTCGATTTAATAGTGAAGTGAATACAGAATTGATGACTGGAAAGTATATGTGTATGTAGGAGAGTGATACAGTGTGTATATGAAACGAAAGGGAATGAGTAAACGTGTGTGGGTAAGTTCATAAAACGTAGACTGTGTTATTCCTGACCATAATCCATCTCTGAACCAAATTTCATTCAAAGCAATATGCCTGATGTTATCTGGGGGGGGGGGAAGGGAAGGAAGAAGGAGGGTTGATGAGGGACTGATAGGCCCCCCTATAAGCCCTCTTCAACCCTGCGTGTGCGTATACATACGTAGTCGTGGGAAAAGCTAGTTTATAATATAATAAATCTTCCTATTTTTCCTATGTCCCGTTAAATTAATAATAAAGAAATAAATAATAAATAAATATCTTTGGACAACTCACACACAGCCATCTGGGTGGGAATCGAACTCACGACCTTCGGCGTAGCAGTCAGGATCACTAACCACTAAATCAACTGGTCTGTCAAATAAAAATAAATATCTTTGGACAACTCACACACGGCCAACTGACACCAAACTAAGAGTTAGCTTGTACTATGGTGATCAGACAACTGATAAACATACATATATATTTCTAAATACATACTTATATAGACAATTACACCCAGACACACAGTAAGTTTGACCTGGGTGGGAATCGAATCCACGACCCTCGGTGGAGCAGTTAGATTCACTAACCAATAAACCAACCGGTCTGTCAAATTTATTTTAAAAACTAATTATAAGGTATAAAAATTTGTTTTTTTGTGTATTTTGGTATTTTAAATTTTCATAGAGCATGCAGTTTACACCTATAAGAGAGGTAACACTGAAATATATTTTTTGAAATTATATTTTATTGTACTTCAAGTATTCTCGTTGTTGGTGTGAAGTAAATAACTTTGTAGCGTGTATAAACGTGAAACACCTCACACACACCAAACTTTCTTATATATCCATGTTCTCTATCGTATTACTTTTTATGAGATTTGTTAGATTAGACACCAAGAATATCTTGCTTTGATCTTATTAAATTAGTTCTATTTCACATTAAACTCAACTTCTATAAAATACCCATTAAATTGGTAAGACAGAGGAAATTACAGTTACAGAACATTAAATTTGTTTGGAGCTGGCATACATCAGGTACTTTAAAAACAATTAATGTCATTAAAAGAAATAAAATCCTTACTGGTAGTACAGAGGTAAAATATATCTAGAGGAAAAACATGCAACTTTTACGCGAAAAACTTTTTGTAGGAGTGAAAAACGCGTGATGAAAATTCTTCATTATCGAAATCCTAAGTAAAAATCTTTGTGTTCATGCACCTGATATGAGGTTGACTATAAGGTTGTAAATAGAGGCTGAAGAAGGTGGGTATATTTTCATACTGCAAAGGATTGGAATAACTTGCCTGCGTCGGTGTTCCCGCCTACGTATTATATGGAAGTCTTTAAGAGAAGAGTGAATAGGCATTTCTTAAGTTAGTGTACCCAACATCTTAGACATCATCACCATTTTCATCAGATGGGATCGAGTTCAAGCATTATCTTATTCTATGTAGATAAGAGATACCGAATGAATAATTAAATATCTCAGGACAACTCACGTACTACTTTATGATGCGAAACTAATCATTTTGACTTGTGCTATGGTGATCAGACAAGTAACAAAAATACATGTATATTTATATTTTTATTAAACTCAGGTACAGAACGAACATTCCTGCACAGTACAAAAAAGTTTGTCCTGGATGGAGATCAGATGAAATCCGGTCTAGCAGGTTCACTAACCACTATCCCAACAGGCCAGTCAAAAACTTAAAAACGTGTCATACCGAAATCTCTTTCTGGTTAGGGATGCTACGAAGAGCCCTTGAAAATATTTCTACTAGCGGTCCAACTACACATGCGCCACTTTGATTTACCTGTGGATCTAGCTGTTAGTAAAACCTGTGAAGTCGGAGGTTTAGATTTGATTACCACTCAGAAAAAACATGTAATAAACAGGATACACCTGAATTTAATAAAAATATCAACTTTTATACGTAAGCGGGTATGTATTTCAAAATATTTACCAGTTGTCATAATCACCGTAGCACAAGCTATTAATTTGGGATCAAAAGGCCGTGTGGAATTTCTATCTTGAAAAATTAACATTATTTATTAGGTATTAACTAACAATTTGCCCCGGCTTCGCACGGATATCTAATAAATTTACGGAACCTCCGAATAACGTGGCCCAAAAATGGGGATTTTTTTGGTTTCACACATTAGATTACATTAACGAGGTTCTCATACGGACCCCTAACATTTTTGAAAATTTTCATAACATTTATTCATCAGGGATAATGTAGTATTCTTATAGTAAAAGTGTTTTTTAATCTGGCCAGTAGTTACAGAGCCTATTTGAATCAAACGAACAAACAATAAAACCTTTTCTTTTTGTGATACGAGCATTAGTATCCTAGGCAACCTGCCGGGTCTACATCCTCTTCACTGATGAACCCAAAAAGCGAATTTTATTGAAAAGATAGCGAAGAAACTCATTATGCTTATCTCTTGTTTAATAAACTCCAAATTGGGAGCTTCCATTAATGGCCGCCGCGTCGAGTTCCTGATGGGTAAATGACTAATTGTTTAATTTTGTTACATCTTGGAAATTCTGGTGACGCAGTTTGATGTGCAAAGAGCTGGAGTCGTACTATCGTGTCTTAAAGAAGTTTTAATTAAGACTATATATGTATATAGGTTAGTTTCGATTGTAGGCGATCGAAAAAGTTAAACATCCAGGCAAAAAATTAACGAACGCTCCCGTGCTTCGGAGGGCACGTAAAGCCATTAGACCCAGTTGTTACCTTTACACAGCAATCAGTAAACTGAAATTAAATGAAATGAAGACTGTTTATTTCGTTTTAGGAACCAAAATCTCACTTAACGAAAGTCAAAATTTTACAATACAAAGTCGCTAATAGCTATCTGTCATCGGCTTTATAAATAACACAAACTTAGAACTATGTACTAGTGTAGGCCGGAAGGAAAAAAAAACCGGCGGAAAAAAAAAGACTAAAACTATGTTGGAGACTTCATGTGGCTTAATTTCTTCCTTGGTTCCACTTGGTACCCGTGGGTACCCTCAATCCGCATTGGACCAGCGTGGCAAGTGACCGTGCTCAGTAGTGGGTCATTGATGGGTTGGCCATTACAATAGAATTACTGCGTTAAACCATCATTAACGCTACCGTATTTTAGCGCAGTATTATTTTATGGTTACTTTTAACGGCGGTAGTTGTCAACTTGTACGTGAACCTGAAAGCAGTGAAAGCAATTTAAAAGGTTGAAAATGGCATCATTAATAATTGTCAATTCATCATGTACATGAGTTAATCTCCGCGACCCTGGTTAGAACGAGTCGACGCACGGCAGGCCTTATCCCTCCGTCGTAAGCATATGAACGACGTACGAACCGTACGAACGTCACGTTTCGCCCCGCCTTTATCATTCTTACTGCGAAGGATTGGAATAAGTTGCCCGCGTCGGTATTTCCGTTTGATTGTAACGTAAATGTCTTCAAGTCATGTGTGAATGGGCTTTTATAAAGTTAGTGCCCTTTACCATCATAGACAATGTCGCCACTTACCATCCGGTGTTTTCGTAGTCAAGCGGTAACTTCTTGAATATTAAAAAAAATCTGTATTTATATTTTAAAGGGGGAAGATTTTTATGTATATTTATATACACATATATCAATATATATGTGATATAAAAATAGTGTTTCTATGTAACAAATGTGTTTTATATTGCATCCTACATATAATATCACACTTGGCCAATTTTTATTAATATAGGCGATATTACATCTTCAAAGCAAACGAAGTTTCATGTTTGAGAAACGATTCTAATATATTATATTCATAACAGTAAGTGAAGAAATCATAAAGACACTAGTGGTACGGCCCGGCTAGTACAATATATATGTTATTGTGCCCTATAAACATTTTTATGTTATGGTATGTTATTTCATTGTATGTTGAGGTACTATAAATAATCGCGCGATGCCAAAATTCATAAGGAGAAGTTTTCTTTGGAAAATAACAATATTTATATATGTATGTATATGTAGGCAGTGATAGCTTAGTGGTTTGAACGAACCGCTAACGGGAGGTTTTGGGTTCAATCCCTGCGTCACACAACTCTAGTTTTGAGAGTTATGTGCGTATCAAAAGTTCTTTGTCACTTGCTACGGTGAAGGCAAATATCGTAAGGAAACCCACACTCCTGAGAGTTTTCCATTACGTTCTCGAAGGTGTGTGAAGTCCACCAATCCGCACTTGGTCAACATGGTGGACTATGGCCTGTATCCCTCACATTGTGAGTGGAGACCTAAGCCCAGCTGTGGGATAGTTATGGGTTGCAATGATGATGATATATACGTGTGTATTATATGGTACATGAATGTGTATATATATTGTTGTTTATTTAAATTGTACATTACGCCTCATTGGCAGCCTGCAGCGGAGGTTCGATTCTCGGCCAGGGCAGA
>DWJZ01010385.1:0-10143 GCA_018249125.1 Asbolis capucinus
ATAGGGTGTATAATATCAATCGATATTATCAATCATCATCAATATTAATATTACCAATATCATTATCATCAAGATAACCATTTGTCCATTGTAGTTAAGTCCTGTTCTATTGTATAGGGTGTATAATATCAATCGATATTATCAATCATCATCAATATTAATATTACCAATATCATTATCATCAAGATAAATAAAATAATTTATTGTTTTGTAAGGATGGTAATACCAACCTCAATCTCATGCTGGCAGACCAGGGTGTCGTAAGAGGCAGAAGTCAGATGCTCAATAGTTGAATTACAGTTGAATTTCAACTGGAGACAGAATCTCTAGTCATAAAACTTAAAGTTTGCATGTTTATTTGTCCTTTGCAGACTTAAATAAAAGGAGATAGAGTCTGAAAGAATTTTGTGGTTTTAGTACCAAAATGTAATCGTGACGTCATTCTCATGGTTGTTGAATTAATGCGTAACAACGTGCGCCGGGTACAGCTGGTGCTGAATCAATCTTTATGTGATGATGAATTTGACAGGCCCGTTGGTCTAGTGGTTAGTGAACGTGACTGCTACACCCTAGGTTGATTCCCACCCAGGTCAAACTTTTCTGTGAATGTTTGTTCTGTTTCTTAGATTGTTTGTCTGGGTGTAAATATCTATATAAGTATGTTTTTAAAAATATAGATAAGTTATATGTTCATCAGAAGTCTGATCACCGTAGTAAAAGCTAACGCTTAGTTTGGGATCGGATGGCCATGTGTGTGTTGTCTGAAGATATTTATTTATTTAGAAGATCTGTGCTTCTGTTGAAGAGTTTGCTTGTTTGTTTGAACGCGCTAATCTCAGGGACTGTTAATCTGATTTAAAAAATTCTTTCAGTGTTAGATAGCCCATTTATCAAGGAAGGCTTTACGTTATATATCATCACGCTAAGACCAATAGGAGCGGAGGACCAATGAAGAATGTTTACAAATTAGGGTTTTTTTTTCTCATTGAGAGCTTCCGCTGCGTGCGCTAGGTTAACGGTTAAAGTTTTGCAAAAATCATGTATGACAGAAGCGAAGTCGCGGATTAAAGTTAGCGCTAGTACATAGTAACTGATTCATGCGGACGAAGTCGCGGGTGGAAGCTAGAAGATATTTTTCAGAAACTATAACTGATTATTTTAGTAAAGAATAGAATATAAAACAATATGTTTTGCTGTTCTGTCTGTGCTATTGTGTCCGTTAATCTTGGCTAATTCGATATTATGCAAAGCTTTGATTTACTTTCAGTTGTTGTTTTAGGAAATTCGAGTTACAAATCTAAACTAATATTATATAGTATTTGTTTGTTTGAGGCGAATAGGCTCCTAAACTACTGGTTCGATTTAAAAATTAGTTTGACCGTTAAAATCGTACATTATTCCTTACAAACATTACCTGTAAAATATTTTTTAAAACTTTAAGGTAAACAGTATTTAATAGTACTCTTGTGCCATACTAGATGGCGCTGTTTAATCATTTTAAATCAGGCTAAGACTCCAACTGCAGTATAGCCTTTGTCGTGAGCATTTTCGTTACATCGTGTTTCAAAACACACAGATTCTAAAGAAGCTTCACTTCAAAGTGCTCTTGTATTCTCAATGGAACTCTTGGTTAACTTTGATCAAAGTAAATTGCATTGGTTTTCAGTACTCGAACCTAAACACCGATGGCAACAAGAAAACTCACTTTGTATAATGAGGTGACGTCTCTATGGACTCCTGTCTCTCTCTTACTAAGCACTGTAGCCGTTTAGGAAATATAGGAAAAATTTGATAACTGAACTGAATGAAATAAAGTGACCTTGCCATTAAACGTCATATGAACTAATATAATAAAGAGAAAATATTTGATTATTAGTTTCGTAAGTCCTTAGGCTCCGAAACTGGCCTATTTAAAAACAAGGTTTATTAAAATATTTAAAAACACCACCTTGAATTATAGATCCATAATACAAAGAAACACACAAAACTTAATTACTGTATTGTTAATCGTTAAGGAGTTCGCTTGTCTGGAGCCAATCCTGAACGTTGTATACGACATAAAATAATCTAGAAAAGTTAGTCTTACAATTATGTTACAATAACTACTTTTTATGAGCAGTGATAGCCTAGTTTGAACTTTGGTCTCTTAAACGGGAAGTCCTGGGTTCACATGAGGAAACCTGCACTCCTGTCAGTTCTCCATAAAGTACTCGATAGTATCTGAAGTCCACATTTGGCCAACCTGGACTATGGCCTGTGCCCCTCACATTGTAAGTGGAGACCCGAGCCCAGTAGTGGGAGATTTATGGGTTGTGATGATGAACTACTTTTTTCTGGTTCTTCCGAAGCGAAGCGAAAGCACTTTCTAGAACTAAACATTTAAACAAATCGTATATATCTGTTTGATATCGATACAAATCGTCATCTCCTACCTGCATACTCTATAACCATCTCACCTTGTACTGTCATTGGTAGGGTTACCAACCGTACTATATTATATAGTATTGTACTGTATTCCGGGACTCCACACTATATACTGTTCAAGAAATATGTAGTAAGCGAAAATACTATATTCCAGTACAACATATCAATGTTTATATTTTGCAACACTAAAGGTAATAAAAAAACATTCCATAATTTTTTAATGCTTCTTTCGTTCAACTGCCGTCACGTGCGTGGGCGTAAAACAAAAAAAATATAAAAAAAAATGAGCTAAAAATTAAACAATTTTTTTAATTCATTCCATAAAGTACTATATTTTTAAATACTACAATTTATTATCTTTTTTTTAAAAACTGTATTCCAACAAAAACAGTTGGCAACCCTAATAATTGAACACCTGTATACACAAGACTTGTATAGTACAAGATATAGAGAATTAAAGTGAAAACTCACACCTGTTATTGATATTACAGAGAGTGCCATTACGTCCACGACAGCGCTCGACACAAGTGGCACCGCTTACGACGTCAGTTCACTTTCAGTGCGTTATTCATAATGATGTCATTATATGATTCCCTCGCTGCCACCTGGTGCGGACCAGGAGTAGAAAATATGGAGGGTGCTAATATAAATTGGTTTTCAATGTTTCGTAGAAAAATTTTAAGTTGCGCTATGTCCGTCCGTCCAACATTCGTCCATCCGTCCGACATTGGTCCATTGGTAAGACAGTCCGTCCGGGCGTCTGTTCGTCAGACCGTTTTTTCGTCTGTCCATCGGACCATATATAAGTCCGCCCGACCGTCTGTCCGACCGTCCGTTCATCTCTCCATCCGATCGTCTGTCCGTCCGACCGTATGTCTTCATTTTACAAGTAGTAACGCGCAAATTGGTATATGTAGATATCTTCGATCAATAATAAACCTATTATGTTGGCTCAGCGACGAAATTTTTCACAAAATAGCTCTTTCAGGTAGAATTTTGTTATACCTTTTAATGGATAATTCAATGAAGTTGTAAAGATATTCATGTGGTTAGTAGCCCGAGCTATAGCCCGACAGGAAGTGTCATAACCCGGTGTGTCAGCTGATGGGTGACCGCTAGTGGCAAAAATTTCATTCGCTCTTCAGTTCTTCGGAGACTTGAATCCCTCATTCCCAATTGTTAAGCCAGGTATGAGGCCCTCGGTAGGCATAAAAACTTTCGACACTTGGCTTGCGTTACCACTTACCTTTCCACCAATCCGCATTGATGGAGTAAACGCCTCCATATGAAGAAAGACCAGTGCTCAATCGGGAGCCATCAACGGAATGAATCACACATCGTTATCAAAGTAAAAAAGGAACGATAAAAACGGGTAGATTTTTTTATGTGATAAGCAGGCAAACGAGCAGACGAGTCGTCTGATGGTATGTGACCACCGCTGCCCATCTGGTCATCTGGCCATCCACAGCTGCCCTGGTAAATACTCCAGACTGAGGTGTTACTAACGCGTTGCCTGGTAAGGAAGTAATAGATCTGCTTTATACGACCTACTGTTATAGTGGTGTGAGGTATAGAACAATGTTTTGTTTGAGACAGAAGAAAATGGAGCTCCATGAGTTTCGGAACTCAGTTTCACAATCCTAATTGTGCCAGTCGCACTCGTCCAGCCACCATCGCTCTTGCTCACGGGCTCTGCACGTTATTTGTTGTGAGAGCTATCCCATTAAATATACATACCGACTTGTTATGCTACCCTGGTAGCTATTGTTAGCATTGCATATAGTGTCTTGAGTTTTAAGAATGTTAGGGGAATTTTGGGTGTTTTAGCCGACTGCGTCAGGAAAGTAATGTTTTTTGAGCGTGTTTTTATGTATTTAGGTTTGTTTGGTGGTTTCGTGTTCATTGGAGATCCAGGAGTCCTTACCAAACGCTGAGGTAGGCCACCGGGGGGTTTTAGTGGGTAAAAATCCCACATACCCAGGTACTTCTTCCAAAGTGCCTGGGACCTTTTGAAGGTTTCCCCCTCGATAACAAAAAAAAATTGTTTGGTTTGTATGTTCATTTCTTTGGCACTTCCTACTGCCCAAGCGCTTTCTAGACATGTGATCTTTAACTGACACTATAGGTAACATTAGGGTATTTTGGGAGTAGCTATATAATTAATTTCAATTTTGTCCGTCATCATTCGTATCGCTAAGGAGTGGAATAAGTTGCCGCGTCGGCATTCCCGATTGACTATAACGTAAATGTCTTCAATTAAATAAATAAATAAAATTCAATTAAATAAAAATTCAATAAATAAAAATTAAATTAAATAAAAGGCAAAATGTTTAATATCAGAAATAGACAAAAAGAATTGAATTTCCGTAATGAGTTGCAACTGAACTAGATGTTGTCAGATAAAATACATCCGCTTCATCTTTTTTTTAACTCGTTCTAAATTAGCGTTCTTGTCGTTGGCAACATCACTCGCTTTTTGTTATAAAAATGTCCGAGAACGTAAAAAGACATTGTTAAACCTTATTATGAATTTCCTAGCTACTGGAAGAAGAAGAAAGAAGAATAAGTATCTTCACTAATGTTATAAAGAGGAGAAATTTGTTTGTTTGAGGAGAATAGGCTCCGGAACTACTGGGCTGAATTAAAAAATTCTTGTACCATTAGAATCCTACATTATTCGTGATGAACACAGGCGGATTGTTTTTTCCAAAACGTTAGACGTCTGTATGAAAACTTCGATAATGAAACCCAAGATGTGAAAAAACTTGTTAAAAGTGTTCAAAGTGAAGCGTGGGCAATTTCTAGTTTATAATATTTCAATTTTCTTCTAGTTATTAGTTTCGCTTCTGTATAGCTAAAGTCTCTCTTAAAAAGCGTTATTTTCTTAGTTGTAGACCGATCAGAATAAAACAAATTGTTAATCATACATTTTGGTTAGTGAACGCGGAAGTTATACGATATAATTCCCTCATCCTCTTCCCATCATCGAACGAGCCGGCGCACGGCGGGTATCCATCCCTTCATCTTCGACATTCTGCCAGTACGAATATCGTGGTTTGCTTTCTTTCCTCATACGTACGGCGAAGGACTGGAATAAGTTGCACGAGTCGGTGTTCCCGTTCGATTATAGTGTAAGAGTCTTCAAGTCAAAAGTGAATAGGCTTTTGCTAAATTAGTGCGCTTTACCATCTAAGAATGCATTGCTTAACATCAGGCAGGATCGCGGTCAAGCAATAATTTATAGAATGTAAAAAAACAAAAAAATCCAAATAGGTCTTAGTACTAAAAATTCTTAACTAAAAAACACGCAATTTTTGTTACAAAAAACATTACAATAAAATGACTACAAAATGTTAATGAGTACTAATAAGTAGTACTAAGTAAGGAAATAAAAACATTTTAGTACCCTCACACCCACAACGATGTAACTGGAGTTAACAAACGAGAAAATTTTAAAACTTTAAGAAGTTTTTGTTTGTTAACTTTCTTAATGAGATGTTCGCAAATTTTTGTTTCTCTCTCGTTCTAATTATACCTTCATTATTTGCTTGCATTAAATGTTTTTTTTTTGTAAATAAAGACATATTTTTACGTTTGTATAATTTCAAATGCCCCATCTTGTCATAGAACTTCATAAAATTGGCACAGTTCGCCAACCGTGCCTGAGGACGCCAAGATATACATCTAGTGCTCAACCCAGGTGTCGAAAGATTTTATGTCACCTGGAATTATGGATCTGTATAGATCCATAATATAAAACACAAAATTTCATAACTGTATTGTTAAACATTAAGGAGTTCCCTTGTCTGGAGCCAATCCTGATCATAGTATTAGGTCATGCTTGTTACAAAAATGCATTATCATCAGGATGAAAACTTTATGCAGAATTCCAGCTCCTCTAAGAAGTACTGGTTTCCTCACGATGTTTTCCTTCACCGTAATCTTCACCTGCTATGCTCAGGATTGGCTACCGACAAGGGAACTTCTTAATAATTAAAAATGCTGTTAGAAAATTGTATATGTATGTTTCTCCGTATTAGGGCTCTGTAATTAAAACTTGTGTTTTTAAATATTTTTAATAAAGCTTTTTAAATAAATACTTTTTATATAAATATTTTTATTACATGACAAAAATATTCCTGCCCATCACTGAAAAGTTTGTTCTGAGTGGCAGTCGAACCAGCCCCAGCTTAGTAAACCGATTCTTTAAACATAAAGCCAGTCCAGATTCGATATCTTACGATCGTCACAAGCAGTCAGGCTGAGCAATAACACATACGTAGTATTCAATAGTTATTGAGTACACACATAACATGTCATTATTATGTAAACTCACTGTGTATATAAACTCACTAACACGACACACAAGTTAGTATATGATATTGTATTATAGTGATAATGTTATTAGTGAAAATGCTGAAAATATATATTGCAGTTGCTGTTTTGGGCACAGGGGGACTGTGTGCAAAAGACGTGCAAATTGCAAAGGACTATCCAGATGGCACAGTCTCACAGAAATCTGGCCTGTGTTCCACGCAGCAGCAACAAGGCGCATCTTCTCATAAATGTAGGTTGATTAATATCTATAAGTAACTAGCTTTTTCTCGCGAATACGTCTGTCACAGTATAAATTTTATATTAAAGCCATTAAAACATTTTCAAAAGGAAATGAAATCTGTAGGTTATATATTATTTAACTGTTACTAATATCAATAATTATAAATGTTTAGCCAAATTATTTAGTTCATCGTCACATGTATATCCTTCACGCGTTAATCGCTGAACGGATTAAGATGAAACTTGATACACAGATAGACCACATCCAGAAAATGAAATGACAATAGATTTTATCCCGGTTGAAATTTCCCCTAGAATTTGGAATTTCACATGTTTTAATATAACATTAAAAACTAATTGAAGACTAATTAATTGAGTAACATACATAAAAATACTAACTGTGAACCTCCTCCTTTGTTTTAAGTCAATTAAAGACTATTGTTAAATCACACGTAATTAAATAATTTACAATCAACAGTACAAAGAGTGACTATAAAACATTAAATAGTACTATTAAGTACATAACACTTACTACTAAGTAAAGATATGGTTTTAAAAAAATTAAAACCTTAAAAATTTCACCTTTTTCCACCCGCAATGGCATAACCGGTGTTATCAAAAAGGAAATTCAAAACTTGAAGAAATTTTTAGTTTGAAACTTCCTTAATGAGTTGTTGAAAATTTACTAATTATGCCGTGGGATATTATGCTTCAGTTAACAATTTTTTAACTGCGTCAGAAGGAGAGTAATGTTTTTTGAGCGCATGTATAATATGTGAGTTTGTATATATGTCCATTTCGATAGCACCTACAATCCAAACGGCTGGACAGATTTTGAAAAATAAAGCATCGTTAAATTCCTCAGAACTGTGGTAGTGACATCAGTTATATATATATTTTTAATGGCGCCCGCAAATCAACGGCCCCTTCGGTTTGCGGTCGCTATTTTAAAATAGGCTGAATTATTTTGTTACCTCAGCAATATGGGTATCAAGTGAAAGATTGTGAAAACACCATTCCAAAAATATATGTAACATATAACGTTTTTATTACTGTTTTATCAAAAAATATCAATGGTTTGGGGTTTTTTTTTAAATTATGTTACTTTGTTCTATATCTTTGATACTTGTACTTTATATGTTCTTTGGACAACTCACAAACGGCCATCCGACCCCAAACTAAGTGTCAGCTTACTATGGTGATCGGACATCTGATAAACATATACATATGTTTTTAAATACATACTTATATAGATATTTGCACCTAGTCACAGAATAAAGAGTCTTGCTCATCATAGAAAGGTTTGATCTGGATGGGAATCGGACCTATTATGTAGCAGTCCATTGTATCCGTTATAATTTCTTCCTCCCTCTCTTTTACTCTGCCATCTTCCCATTCTTCTTTTGCCATCAGTTCTGAACGTCTGGTACATCTGGAATATGGATGTAGCAAAATAAAGATTAACATTTAAATTCCTGTTGCTTCATCAACCATGTAAATTTCGTCACTTTATTTTTTTATTATTATGACATAGGCGGGCAAAGGATCAGACGGATGACCTGATGGTAAATAATCACGTGAATTTAAACAACACCAGACTGGGGTGAAAGTAACGCTTATTGCCAGAAAGGAAATAATAGTCCTGCACGCACGAGGAAGAAAAATAATGAAGAAGAGAAGTACATCGCTGAAGCAACTGGAATCAATAACAATATTAACTGACCCCAGATACATCAACATACCGCTTCAGGGCGGGTGATGGAACAAGAATGGGACGGATGATGACTGAAGGACGGGGAGAAAAAGAAGATTCGAAAAAGAGGATGAAACATACAGGTGGAGTAATAATGGACGAGAAAAAGAAAAAGAAGAAGAGAAAAAGAAAAGGAGAAAAGGGGACATTCATTCATTCAACATAAACTCTAAATTGTCAACAAACTACAACAACGTAACCAGATCAATAAAACGAACTGATAAGGTTTATCGACTACGTTACAATACAGCATTAGCATACTGGTAATGCGGGCTGTGTATATAAACGCAATAATAATGTTACACATGTCAGTGTCTCATAGTGAAAGTCGGTCTCGTTAGCGAATATGCTGAGAATCTATATTTGTTTTGCATTTTTGGGTGCTGTTTTAGCTTATCGACGAGATGTCATTTGTAAGTAATTTTAAGCATTTAAACTTGCAGTGTATGTTTGTATATATCCTCCGGAGTTTTTAGATATTTTAGACACATTTTATACTAACATACTAATGTTTATATGTTATTATATTAGTTTGTTAATAAATTCGGGTCAAATCTTGCAAGCTTAATTAAACCCACTGCCTCTTACACTACACAGATAAATGAAATTTTGCATAAACCTTCCGCCTTGATGACAACGAATTCTTGTAATAAGCATGACCTGATACTACGTTCAGGATTGGCTTCATCCTTAGTCTATCAGTGTACCAAATTTCCATCTGATCCGTTCAGTAGTTTATGCGTGAAGGAGTTACAAATATTTATCCATCCATCCCCACAAACTTTCGCATTTATATTAGTAGAATCTGATTCTTATTTGACATATTGGTCTGGTTGTCAGTAAGCCTGAGTACTACTGGAGATCGTGGGTTTGATCCCCACTCAGAACCAATTTTTCTGGGATGAACAGGAATGAATATATGTATGTTTTGTGTCTAGGTTTTATAAAAATATATGAATAATTATGTATTGAAAAATATATATACGTATGTTTATTAGTTGCCTGGTCACCATAGTGCAAATTAATGCTGAGTCAATATGTCAATATGTGTTCCCGCCCTACAGGGGTCTTCAAAAGAAAAGTGAATAGGCATTTACTAAGTTAGTGGTCCCAACATTTTAGACATCATCTCCACTTACCATCAGGTGGAATCGATGTCACGCATTAACTTCTTCTACATAAAAAAAAAGTTCGTTATGACCGTTAGTCAGGTTGTCCCGGACTATTTACTTATTATTTATTTATATTTAATATTATACATTATATTTATCATTTACATTAATATCTTAATTTCCTATAATTTATTTACCACCTGCCATCAATGTTTAACCTGCACCATGGGTTAAGACAATTTTTGTAGCATACATAACAGAGATTTGTTTTACGAATTTAATATAAATAAATAACGA
>DWJZ01010386.1:0-10143 GCA_018249125.1 Asbolis capucinus
ATGTGTTGCCATCATATTAGTAATTTTTATGCGCGCGCGATTTATGGACGTATATATGGCAGCATTACATCCTCCATCCCTTCTCATCTTTCTATCTGCGTAACGCTGCCTCTGCACGCAAAGGGCAGGCAGTTAGCCAGCACGCGTCTCGCATCAGATCTGCTTACCGTTACTGTATAACTGCGTGAACCGCCATCTTAGATGCGAGCACATTGTTAGAAATGAGAACTGGAGTGAGAGTGATAAAACAGCCTTGGAGGAGATCGCAGGCAGCTTTTGCCATTTGTTAAACCCGCAACACACAGTCCACACACTGCAGGACCCCGTAGGCCTAGCCTTGGTCCCCACACCTGTCTAGGAGTCAGGCCCGCGTACGGCTCAGGCAGCTGTAAAATTCCCGCAGGCGAAGATGGATTTGCTTTCGGGTAGACCCCGCCAACGCCCGGTTACATAACCCCACATTCTGTAATCAAACTAAAAGTTTTTAATTATCGAACATATAAGCATAATACTTTGTATTCATAGTCTAGATGTGATGTTGAATGTGGGAGGATGAAGGGTGGGGAAGGGATGAAGAGGGGGGAGGTGAAGGGGTAAAAAAAGGGGTGAAGAGTGGGATGGTAAAAAGGTAAAAAGCGGCAAATATAAATCCTTAATAAGATTACTGCAATTTATCTTCTAAAACCTATTTACCCTATTCCGAATACCATAATACTATTACAGTTCACGCACTAACACAATACTGCTATACTACTAATGAATTCCTCACAACTCTATTTCTTTAGAACTAACAGATATCTTTCCTGAGAAAAGAAATTGAGATCAAAAGTCGTGGGATAAACATAAATTTATAGATAGTAATATTCCTTACATCAATCCATTAGTAGAATTCAAAGGCAGATATTTCTTTTGAATTTAATTTAATATCGAAGTCTAAGACCATTCGTCGTCATTCGTGACAAAATCTAATAACGGAGTCGGCGACAGCGAGCTATCGAGCGCGCCATTTCCGCATCCAATATGGCTGCGTTTGATTTCCGGTGCTGTTTCCCGCGTAAACGGTTTATTTCGGATTACATGCTACGTTTATTTTAATCAAACTGATGCAAGCGTCCGTAGATCAAGGTATAAAAATGTAAGCCACCTAAAATAAAAGAATGATTCAGGTAAATCAAATTTTTTTTTCGGCCTTTTTCGTTGTGTCTCCTGCTTTTTCTACCTGTTTCTTTGTGACGTTAAAAGTGAAATTTAAACGTCCTATTGTTGTATTATGTGATGGAAAAAGTATAACTGAACATTTTTACTTTATTTACGATATTTAATAAAAAACTCACTATTGAAGGATGATATAAAAGCACCCATATTATCTTTTCATAAATAATTGTATTTTTTTTTCATTAGTCTTTCTACCCCCAACAAATTATATTTTGTGAGTCTTCTTTATGTTTCAATTTATAATTAAAGTTGATTCCTGATAGACTGGACTGGATGTTGTTCCAGACTTTAATTTATCTCTGTGCCAAATTTCGTTCAGATCCGTTCAGTAGTTTTTGCATGAAAGAGAAAAAAATCATCCATCCGTGCATCCTCACAAATTTTCGTACATACAATACAATTATCCGCCCGCGGATTCGTCCGTGACTTTGCCCGCGTGATATATTGATAAGAGCTAGTTGATGTTCCAGACTATAATCTATCCATGTGCCAAATTTCATTCAGATCTGTTCAGTAGTCTTCGCCTGTAGGAGTAACATACACCCATCCATCCATTTATCCATCCATCCTGAAAAACTGTCGTACTTATACTAAGTAGGATGTTTGCGCGCGTATATTTTTCGTAAAAACATCGTTTGACGTTTCGTGTAATCGACCGCGGAGAAATGTTAATATTTGTGTTCAGCTCAATTCAAGCTCACTGTTTTTATAGCGGAGCTAATCCTTTGTAAACAGAATTCATTGCCTACGTTTCAAAACAATATAACATCGTAATAGCACAATTAAAATCTTAAACCTTTGGGACATAAATTTTAAATATATATATTTTTTTCCATTGGTATTATACACATTATATTCATGTATACTTATATATATACGTTTCGATTGTATTGATACACTCATCTTATTAATATTCTTCTATAATAAATCAATGCCACTTTTCGTTGTAATTTTATAACTCAAGAACGGGCTCACCTGTCCAAACCAAATGTTCAGACATTGTTCAGACAATTTAGAAGATGGTTTATGTGAAGTTTACACAAAATCGGTAGAGTGGTTCTTCATTTATAACATTGTTTGTATTTGTAAATGGGAATTTTACTGTCAAATGGAACCTTATTTCAGTCCACGTGGACGAAGTCGAGGGCGACAGCTAGTCTATTTAATATGATTGAAGTTAACATATTTTTTTACCATGAACATGTAGTATGTATGTATAAGGTAAGTGGAAATGAAGTCTTTGTTGATTCAGTCTTGACTTGAAGACATTGTAATCAAACGGAAACACTGACGCAGTCAACTTATTACAGTCCTTCGCAGTTTTAATATGAGATTTAACTTACGTCGAGCAAGTTAACAAAAAATATTCATCCACGCTGTAACAGGTTTTATAAAACAGATATTTTTGTAACATTTTTTTGTATGTGTTGTATTTTTCTTCAGTTTTTTTATTGTCAGGTAGTTTGTTGAAGTTTGATACATATTATTTCATGAAGGTGTTTTGAATACACTTATGGACATTCTAGTTTTTACCCGCGGCTTTGCTCGCGTTGTGTGGATGAAATGTGGATTGTAGTGGGTTTAAACTAACCCATGTAGAAGTCGTTATGCCACGCGATGGCTTTCGACACGGCTTAACGACTCCTACAGATTTAATCTTGATGATCAAATCTAGGATCCATTGTTAACGTGCCCTCCGAAGCTCTTCCGAGCTTTTTCCGAGCTTCTTCAAGCATTTACGCTACTAGCGGTCACCCATCCACCTACCGACCGCGCCCGCCGTTGCTTAACTTTTTCGACATTGTGAAAATGGATGGATATTTCTTGCCCGTTCAAAAACTAGTGCAGCGATCTGGATGAAATCTGGTCCAGATATAGTCTGGAATAACATAGGCTAGTTTTTATCAACGTACCGCAGGCAAAGCCGCGGGCGGACAAGTATTACATACTCCAAGGAAGGTGAGGTCAGGCATCGGCTGTGTCCCCGTAGATGTATTATTAAACAGCTTCAAAATGGGTTCAATCGATAGTACAACAGCACCCGCGGAATATACATGCCCAAGTAGGAAACAGGACGTACATAAGCCACAAACACGCTAAATTTCATCTAAATTGGTCAATTGGTTTCGGAGTTGGCATACAAATTTTAAACTATTATCCCAAGGGAACAAAGCCGTTTCTTAGGATAAAACATATTCTATAACCATTCTCGGTTCTTAAACTACGACTATCGCAAGTTTCATCGAAATCTGTCCAGTGGTTTTTGCGTGAAGCTCGAACAGACAGACAGAAAGACTGACAGACAGACAGAAAGACAGACAGACAATAAATCCAACAAAAACTAATGATTTGATCTCCATATCGATAACAAAGCTGCCTTGCATCAAAATTTTCAAAAAATACTTAAGTACGGAAATCATTTGTTACAGTTTTATTATTAGAGTACATGAATATTGGTTTTCGGTTTATAATGAGTTATTATTGTCCATTCTCGACACTGAATCTTAGCGCGGAGATACGTACGGAAGCGTATTTAGTATGGAGACCACACGTACTGTAATTCATAATCATTAAATTAATATTGTGAATAACAGAATCATCACACAGCCTCGCCAGTCATTAATGAGTGTCAGACGCTGTTCATTAGGCGCCAGTTGACCCAAGAGACCACACGCGCGTAACTGTCAGCTGTCAAAAGGTCTCCTCGTACTGTTAGGTAATTTATAGAATGTTAAAAGAAATAAATAAATATACCTTGGCCAGCGGTGATAGCCCAGTAGTTAAAAATTGGATCTTCTACTCGGGGGTCCGGGTTCGAATCCCAGGGCGCGCACTTCTGACTTATCGGAGTTTTGTGCGTTTTAAGCATTTAAATGTCACTCGCTATAACGGTGACGGAAAACATCGTGAGAAAACCTGCGTGCCCGGGATGTTTGCAAAACTCAAAGGTGTCTGCAGTCTGCCAAACCCCACTTGGCCAGCGTTGTAAACTATGGCCTATCCCTCATGTTGTGTTTGTAGACCCAAGCCCAGCCGTGAGACGACGACTAGAGTCATAGATTCATGACGACTAGAGTCCACCTGCGAGTTCGCCCGCGAAGTACGTCGATAAAAAGTAGCCGATGATCCGGACTACAATATCACACAAATTTCAATCAGATCCGTTCAGCAGCTTTTACGCGAAGAAACGAGAACGAAAATTCATCCATCCATCCTCAAAGTGTCGGACGGACAGACTCATAACAGTCATACAGAATAACTTATTTAAAAGGACAGCTAACTGGGTCACAGTTTTAACTGAGACAATAGAAGTGTAAAAATAGCAACACTTAAAATAGATATGCAAGGAAAATATCGTTACGTACACAAATTAATGGACAACTACAGGGTGTTTTTTAAGGTGGCTTAGACCATTATTTACCACACTGGTCCAGTGTGTATTGGTGAACAGGTTAGTCGCAAGGCTCGAGTATCGAAAAGATATAGTACAGTCATGTGTTTTTTCAGATTTTCGCTAACGAATCCATTAGCGAAAAACTGAAAAAACAATGAATGAATCCTTAAATCAAGAAGAAAAGAAAACCATATCACTGCTAGAAGTCGAATATAGAGTAAACGTCCACATACATACAACTTTTAGAAAACTACGTCAATGAATTGTAAGTCAAGGGTTTTTTAGGTGCTAGTTAAGTTTAGCAGTATTAGATATTTGGTTTCAACCCATTTATAGCCCATTGAACATAGGCCTTGTGACTGGGGATCTAGATACTCCACCATGCTGTTCCAGTGTGGATTAGAAGAGATATCTACCAAAAACGGAAGATTTTGAAAACTGTACTATCATCTTTAGACAATTATTCCTTTGGGCTGGCAATAGTCAGGGTGTTTTTGTAGTAAAAAAGTGTAATGTTTCCATTAAAAACATTAAACAGTTTCTTTTCATTTCATAAAAGCAGATAGATCTCACTTTTTGACGTACGAACCGCCCACGATCAAATACCAGACGAAAATAATCAACATTAGAATGAATCTGTTAGTTTGACCCAAATAAGTCATCGTTGTGCTGTATTAATAAAAAGTATTTTATTTTAGGACATTTCTGGTCCCGCGTGAACAGGGTGCTTAGACGTTATCAACTAAACTAAAAAATTGCTTATCATTTTTATTATACATAACTTAAATATTTTTTTATCAATTTTCATTTTTAAAATAGTCGAAATAAAAAATATTTTTTTTTACTATAACTTCCTTTTGTCAAAGTTGCCCAATCAGTGTTGCCATATACTTTTTACGTAAAAAAAAACTGTTATAATTTGCTATGTGGTTTTTATATAATTTTTGTGCAGAATTTTGTAGGAACAATTTAAACATTTTTATTTAGAATACGTATTATTTATTATCATGAAATGCCGTTAAGTTTAAGTACAATAAATATATAGTTCGTGTTATTTTGGGTGAATGTACAGCGTTGGAAACATTTAATGAAAATATTTTTTACCTACGTAAAAGATGTTAAGTTATCTGTGCTTTACAATCGTCTGTCATATCTATTGTCTATTTTCCTTCTCAAATTGAACTCCGATCTGAAGACACAGCTAGATTTTATTTACAACCAAAAAACCCTTATTTTGCATACAGTACTTTTAATTTGTGACAATACGTAGTGTACAGTACAATCTGGATTCAAAAAGCTCAGGACTAGTTAGAGTGGCGCAAATTAGAATAGGCCAATCCAATAGGAAGACATCTAAATGCTTATGGATGGATGGAACCGCCGTGATCACGCTCATGCGACTGGACCGAAATATGGGCGTGATGAAAAATTATAGTGAGTACCCATTCCTACCATAGTTAATGCTAATTATATTGTTTAACGCCAACAATGTGTAGAGGCGTGGGAAAAAATCAACAAATCTATTTTGGTATACCAATGTTTGCTTCTAGACTATACAAACTGTTTGAATTTCCGTTAACTTAAAACTCAGGTTAATAAACACAGTTATTTTCAGAAACATCGACGCCCACAAAAGGTTTAACTACTAGTTTCCGTCCGCGGCTTTACTCGCGTGGTATATAGATAAAAAGATGCCTATAATATTTCAGAGTGTTATCTATGTCTGTGCCGAATTTATTTCTTATCCGTTCGATCGTTCTTGCGTAAAAAGGTAACAAAAATTCATCTTCACAATCTTTAGCATTTATAATATTACTAGAGTTCGCCCGCGGCTTTGCCCGCTTGGTATCTTGATAAAAAGTGGTATATGTGTCATTCCATACCATAATCTATCCCTGTTCCAAATTTCATTAAGATCCGTTCATTACTTTTTGTGTGAAGTAATAACAAAAATCCATCCATCCTCACAAGCTTTCGGATTTATGATATTAGTAGGATGAAGACTCATAAATTGTGACGTAATTATCACGTAACTGTTAACGTAATTTTCCACAATTTAGCAACGTATTTCACGGACTGTACAAAATTGAATTCGTTCGAATTTTAAAATAAGTCGCATAAAATCAGCTAGTTCCGTGCTATCGCACAATATTAGCCAATCTGTATCATTAGCAATATATACAATTAGGGTTGCCAACTTTACTATATTATATGTATAGTATTGTACTGTATTTTGGGACTCCATACTAAATACTGTTCAAGAAATATTATTACGCGAAAATACCTTATTTCGATACAACATATCAATTAGTATGTATATTTTGCAACCAGCAAAAAAACATTCTACAATTTTTAACGCGCCTATGTTCGACTGCCGTAATGCACGTGTACGTGAAACAAAAAAATATATTTAAAAAGTAATAAGCTAAAAATTGCACTATGTTTTATTCTCTCCATTATATTTTTATGGTCTTTTTAAAAAAATTATATATTCAAACGAAAAACGTTGGCAACCCTATACACAAAACCAAGACGACGGGCCTGTTCGTTTATTGGTTACTAAGCCGAAGGTCGCAGGTTCGATCCCAACCCAGAACAAACTTTTCTGTGATGACCAGAAATATGTATTTGTTCCGTGTTCGTGCAGTAAAAATATCTTTATAGGTAAGTATGTAAGTATTTAAAAATGTACGATGTTTGTATGTATGTTTATCAGTTTTCTGATCTGTTGTTATCTATATCTGTTAGTGCGCGTTACCATCGAAGACTACATCACCACTTACTTTTAGGTGGGATCGTAGTCAAGCGGTAACTTATTTATGGTAAAAAAAACCATTCTACGAAATTAATGCTTAGATTTGGCATTTAATGGCCCTGTGTGAGTTGTCCCGAGATATTTACTTATTATTTATTTATGTGTAAATGGTCCGTGACTGCACATGGAAGACGTATTTTATGAGATGATTTAGAAAGTAATGTGACGTATTTCAGTTCGGAAATCTGGTAGTGTTATTAATAGCATCTTCATCCTCTGTTTGTGAAACCTTAAAAAGATTTTTAACCGACGTCAAAAGAAGGTTTTTAATTCGTGTGAATTTGTTAATGTTTTTATTTTATTTACTTAGTGGATCGATTTTGATAATTCTTTTTTAAATCGAAAGCTGATGTTCGTTATGTGGACCCATTTTATTTTGAGTAATTAATTTTTTTTATATTTTTCCTTACCTCATAACTTTATAATAGGTGTACCGATTCTAATGAGTCTTTGTTTGTTCAAAAGCTAGTTCTTGTCGTCTAATTCCATTTTGAGCGATATCTGACGGGTAGTTTTTGAGTTATGTTTAATGCATTGCGTCTACGATGAAAATGATATTTTGATTGTGTTACATGTCGGAGTCATTTGAAGTCGGATTAAAGAATAATTAAATTCTATTAACGATTCGATAGCGTTACGTTTAAATACTCGTAAATCGTAAACGTAACCTATCTAAAGAGTTGACGTAATATTATATGCCATCATTCGCATACAAAAGAGCGTAAAAAAATATTTTTTAAATAAAATGTATGAGTGTGATTCCCTATTCCCTATGTCGTGGTTACAAAGGACAAGACTAAAAATTTCATAACCGTAGAACAAACATCCATCTGTCACACCAATATTATTTTTTACGCTACTATCATTGGGATCGGATTATGCCCAAGAGTCAGTAGAGAATCTTTATATTCAAGTGGAGGCCTCCAGAGGCCTCAGTATGAGGTGAGATGTTAGTTGCGGGTTGCAGCCAAAATTAAAAAAAATAACTAGGACCCGCCCGCGGCTTCGTCCGCGTTGTATGTTGATAAAGACTAGTCTATGTGTTATTCCAGACTATAATCTATCGCTGTGCAAAATTCCATCCAGATCCGTTCAGTAGTTTTATTTAAAGAAGTAACAAACATCTATCCTTACAAACTTTCGCATTAATAATATTAGGATAAAGTAGCAAAATTGCCAGGCCGGGTATCGAACCTAGGCAAGAACAGCTTGCCTACAAAGTTCAATATCCGGAAACGAAGTATCGTAGAATTGTGAACGTACAACTTCTGAACATCAGTTATAAATAGATCCAAGTGAGGCCATCCACAAGCGAAAATATTATCAACAACGTGTGTTTGAACGGGATTAGCTGATTCATAAAGATGTAACTAACTGACGTCATAGTGTCAGAAATTAGGGAGATGATTCTTGAATGAAATAAATTATAGCACTGTTATTATTTTTAGTGTAATATAAAATAAAATAATAATTAAAAATGGAAATGCTATTTAATTTTTTATTATTTAATTAATTTTATTATTTAATTTAATTTATTGATATTTAATTATTTAACACAGAATCGATAGCCTAGTGGTTTGAATTGGTCACGCGAACGAGAGGTCTTGGGTTCAAATCCTGCGGCTCGCATATTTTCAAATTTTCAATCACTTGCTGCGGTGAAGGATAGCAATGCGTGGAAACCCGCACTCCTGAGAGAACTCCATAAAGTTCTTAAAGGACTGTGAAGTCCAGTAATCCCCACTTGGCCACCGTGGTGGACTACGCCTATGCCCCAATGCCCTACGCCTATACACTATAAGGAGACCCAAAAAAAAATATATATAAAAAAATTATATTACCTACCAGACATCGTTTTAAATTTTTTTGGCCTAGGTATATTTTAAATCGTAATAGGTAGACATTTAAAATGTTCCCAGAATTTGAAAATGTCTTGAAAACAAATATTAATTATGAAAATAACATATAATTAAGAATTTAGTCTCTATTTACATATGTATATATAAAAATCAATGTTTGTTTGTGAGTTTGTCTGTCCTTTATAGACTCTGAAATGGTAGGACTGATGTCTTTAGACACTTTGTTAAGAATTCTCTATACATATATCGATCGGACACATGGTTGGTGCGTACCCGGGTACAGCTAGCGTTTTGCATTCCACCGCTTTTATTTTTTCGTACGACATTTTTTTTTTAATTTCAGTTTAAAATAAAAACATATATATATATAAGTTAGAAACCAAATAAGAGGTTTTATTTTATAATAATAGATTCAGTTGTTGATTCAATTAAATAAAAACTTAAAAGCTAAAACTGGGTGTGCCCGCTCGCGGCATTCCAGCGTTTATTATCAACATATGACCCTATGAATTTCTGAGTAGCTAACAGATTTATATCGTTATGACCTCACACGACATTGACCTGAGCTTTGTTTTATCGTTCAATTTATATTAGCTTAATAGCTGGTGCCTGTGACTTCGTCTGCGTTAAGAAAAATAAACAACAGGTAAAACGGACCTGCATAATAAATAAAAAATATATGTACTTTAAAAAAAAAACCTTTTTTTTTATTTCAATCAATTGCATTACAATACATACACAATATAATACTATTCGATACAATGTGTCTTTGAGTCAAGAGTGAATAGGCTTTTACTAAATTAGTGTGCTTTACTATCAAAGACCACATTGCCGCTCATCATCAGCCAGGATCACGGTCA
>DWJZ01010387.1:0-10143 GCA_018249125.1 Asbolis capucinus
TTTCCTCAAGTTCTATTTTACGTCTATACCAAGTTTCATCAAGATCATTTCACATGTTTAGGCATGAAAAGGTAACAGGCAGACAGACACAGTTACTTCCACATTTATAATATTAGTAAGGATTATATTTCATTTTCGGTTTTGGGTGATATTGACTAATAGGACAAATGCAGTAAATAGCATAGCAAAACAACATTTGGTAGGAGAAAAGTATAAACTTTTGTCCTGAGTTTATAAGAACAGAGACTTTATAGTCTTATATTAACTTATGTTAATGGCAGTCAGAATGATTCACCTATTGATTGTATTATTACAAACAGATCTTTTAAATATACATGTATACAATTAAAATCTTGGAGATAATTATATAGGTATTATACTTACTCTAAAGATGTACAACATTCAACACAAGACAATAAGCAAAATTCTAGAGTAACTCCTTTATTATAAACACCCAAGTGTTTATAATAAGTGTTTATAATTTTATAGATATTGATATAATTAATTAAGATATCTTAAACAGAATTTAACATAAATAATCACATATTTGCCCTTAATCTAACAAAATTACAAACTTTAAAAAATGGCACAGATAGTCAAATAGTCATAATTAGATCTTTACTTACATAACAGTTAACCACAATAAGAATCTACATTCTTACTCTACACCAACCAACACCTATGTGTTTTCAAGTCAGAGTGAATGTATTATAACCATTTAGAATTTGAATATCAAGTTATAGTGCATAAAATATAAATATTTTAGTTAATTTCTATGAGCGTCTTATCCTCAGTAAAAAATATTTTATTTCATCATAGACAGCAAAATGCAAGGCAGATACAAGTGCAGCCTTCAGCATACTTGCACCATAACCTTTATACAGAGCAAGAAATCCTTCGTCAGATAATGTTAACCTAATGCAATGCAATGTACCACTGCAGTAAATTTGTTTTCCAAAACCAGACCTGTGTTGTTGAAAACCTTGAATTTGTAATCTTTTTTTTACAACATCAAATGGGTAGATGGCTGTCTTTGCAATAATACCTGCAATAGATCCTGCTAATAAATTTGCAATGAGAGAAGTTTCTATAACAGAACTAACACTGTTTCCACGCTGAAAGAACTCAATTCTATTAAGCATACTTTCTGTGAATAATTTGTATGTTGCAAACTGTATACCCGCATGAGGTGCTATTTGAGCTATAGTTGGAAATAATCCTCTAAACAATGAGCCGACTCCTTCATTTCTAATCATCGAAGAAACAGCATTGAAAAATCCATTATAAACCTTACACGTTTTTTGCTCTGCTATTAGTCTCGTTCTCACTGTATCCATGGGAAATGATGCGAAGGAAGCCATCGTTGCGGCAATGGCACCATTTGAAAAATTTAAAGCGTGTTTATGAGTTAAATAGAGTTGAGGATCTGATTGTTGACATATTTGAGAGAGTTTTTCGAATGTGCAAAACTGTACCAGTCCGTACGATATAGATAATAATTGCGCTGGTACGTGACCGCTCCAGAGGGTAGACACTCCTTCTTCTTTAATGATCGCCGAAATGGCTTGCAGTATTGAGCTGTACTTTGAGCCATTACGAATAGGTTCCAGCTGTAACTGAAACCGAATTTTGAGGACATCGAGTGGCTGCGCTATCGCACGCGTCACGGCACCGGCGGCACCCCCGGCAAAGGCACTATCGAATCCAGATACTTTTGATTCTACGTTCTCTAACCTCATTCTTATCACTTGGCAAAAACTAAATTTAGGGTTACAGGAATAAATATACTAATAATGCCACTAGGAAATCATTTATATTAGAAGGAGCTAAACTTAAACTCGATAAAGTTTGAAACGATATTTTTGTGAAACTCGGTGACATAACAGTTACATTTGACATTGACAATTTAATCAGCTGTTTAATATTTTGCAGTTCAAGTCATGTTACGTCACAAACAGCACCTTAATCCAGCCGTTTAGGATTCTGTGATTGTTATTTATTCTGTTGATCGCTTAAGAGATAAACTTTTTATCAAAATTGTTTTCTTGTCAGTTTGTGTCAAATCAAAGCCTCAATAAGATTAAATCAAAATTAAATTCTCCTATATGAATATTTGGATATTCATTACAAATAATGGAGAAAGCAAACTTAGATACCAACTTCTTGCCTAAGATAACTGATGTGGATTGGAAGTTAGAGGTCCTGACAAATACACCCGGTGTTGGTTCAGATAACTTATTATACACTGTGATTCTGAAAACTGATGGTGAGGACGTACGGTTTACTTGTGGGACTCAGCAATTACAAGATTTAGTGTACAAACTGAAGGACTTAACACGTCATTGTGAAAAAGTTAAAAATGAACTTGCCTGAAAAATTTATTCACGAAAGCCACGTTAGGAATTGGGAAATATATGTTACATGAAGCTTAGTAAAGATAAAGGCGAAGAAGAACCCAATGATGAGATGTATAACTCTAAGACAAACAAGGTCTACACATGCCATGGATTTCTGATGCGAGTCCTTGGTTTTTGTTAAGTGATAAGATTATAACAACTACTGCAACCTTATTTAAAATTATATAAAATATGGGGCGGATCTACGTAAGGGCTTTTTCGGCTTCAACTCAAGGGCCCCAGCATCAATTATAATAAAACCACTCCCTATAAATATAATAAGTCATTACTTGTGTTTAAGTAAAGATAAATATTTGTAGGCAAAAGGGTCAATATCTCAGTTAGTTAACCACATATTATACATATAGATACATTATAGATTTTTGTCAGTTTCTTGACAAAATTACCTAAAAGCTATATACCCCAAGGTAGTCTTAGCCCAGGTACCTAAATAATTCCACCCCTGCATTTGGAGCATTTAATAGTACAATAATATGACTCTAGAAACTGACTTTTCGATACTAAATGTTTTTCTTCTTATTTTTAAAATAGAAAAATAAATTTCTAATATCATATCAGCTTTACTCGCACTTACCGTTAGCTGGCTTTATATTTGTCTATATATCAACTTATACATTATAAGGGAAAAGATAGAAATTATAAAAAAAATATAAAATGCTTCAGTGAAATATAAATGTTTATCATACAATAATAATAATAAATGAATATTTGTTTAATTTATAAAAACAAGCATTATATTGGCGGGGTTGTTGGTCTAGTGTTCAATGAATCTGACTGCTACACTGGAGGTCATGGGTTCAATTCCCAGCCAGGTCAAACTTTTCTGTGATGAGTAGGAATGTTTTATAGATGTGACAACGGAATGACAATAGGTTATTCTTAATTTAATGAGGTCAGATATGCTGTACAATACATATGTATTCAAAAATATATATATAAGTTTATCACTTGCCTGATCACCATAGTACAACCTAATGTTTAGTTTGGGTCAGATGGCATGTGTAAGTTGTCCAAAGATATTTATTTTATTATTCTGTTATTGTATATTCTATTTCCTGAAGGTATCTCATAAATTATATGCACCCGACTTCATTAAAAATGGGATATATTTGATCTAAATACTTTTTGTATTCTATACTTATCTGCTGTTTTATTAAATACATATGTAAGTTATTTTAAAACATATTATAAGAAAGGATGTTTGAATATTTATGTACATAAATCAATAAAAAGTTATAACAGATCTTGTATTTTTATTTTCAACAAAAGTACCATATTTGAAAGTATTTTTTCTGAACAATATAAATAATACCCTTTTTTCATAATTACCAGGACATATAGGTGTTTGCCTTGAATAAATAAAAACACAATTCTTATTGAAAATAACTTTATTTTTAAAGTTTTATAAGGATAGTGAGAACACAAATACAACTATTGAAACAATTCCTTTCCACAAACAAACAAAAACAAAACACATCACAGATTAACTAAAATGACTTCAAGTGAGTAAATAAGCGTCTTATTAATAAATTATTATCTACCATGTTAGCTTCTTGGGACAAACACTAAAAACAGATTATTAATTTAAAATATATCTTAAAATATCACAATATGAACATCTACACTACAACTACAACTAATGGTGGAATTAAACTGCCACACTAAAATGTTAATGGTTAATTAAATTGCTACTTAATGAAGGTAAGGAGCGAATTAAGTACCCATTAACGACCGTGTAGTAGTAAGACATTTAAAATATTAAAATAAACAGATATGGTAAGAGCTTCAAGGAACTCTTTTAAAAATAGTTTCATTTTTTGATTTCTCTTAAATTTTCTTATAATGTATAATCTATTTCTAATTCCACCATTACGATCATCTACTTAAAGAACAGCTTGTTGATAAAATTGAAAGAATTATAATATATATCAGACTTATATTTACTTTATCCATATCAGAGAAACAGTTAATAAATAGATGTTAACTTACGGTACAGAGTTGGACAGAAGCAATAATCAGCTGACGTACGAAAGTTAGGCCCTCAGTTATGGGTGGCTGGAGATTTTATGGTATTTAATAATACAAAAATGTTCTTTAAATCTGTAATTTTTTTGAATACAGAATAAGTTTATGTGTATAAATAAGTGACAAAGAATGTCAAGCATTAACTAATTTTAAGTTTAAAAAAAGTTGATGCCTCTCCACAATCCCACCTGATAGTGTCTCAGATATTGAATGCACTAAATAAATGCATATTCGCTCTTAACATTCGCGATAATTCAGGCAATTCTAAACTTTAAGCTGTTGTTAATAGTGACTATTGTGCGTTTTTGTAGTGTTAGGAAATTATAAGTAATAGTTAGCTTCTACTATCGGCCATATTAGATATAAAAATGTAGCCACATCAGACTTTCACTTCATAGATTTGCTAAACACCCAGCCTTAGAGACATTCATAGTATATTTTTCTATAAAGAAAAAGAAAGATTTTCAATAACTCCTCACAAGAATTTCAAAACGTGTAATCTTTCAATATTATAGCAGTATACAGAAGAAGCCGACCCCATTGTGAGGAGAAATATCTATCATTTCCTATCTAAAAGAAAGTATAAGTAACATGTTAGTAAAGTTTTATCGTCGTAGACTTTAAACAGCAGTCTTGCTGTGAACGACATTAACATATAGCTTACAATAATCGTGAGTACAGCCTGACAGATAGTAATAACCAACTTGTCGGTCCTGTTACTACACAGAATCCTACCGCATCAACATTGGTAGCTAGCATGAGAGTTGGTATCGCATTACTCATTAATCCATCTCCATAGATCGATGTTTGAAACTGACTGTAAATGGTTCCCTACTAACGAAAAAGTACACTTCTCCTTATATGCACAATAAAGAATAGTTGTTTCTTTGAAAAAGTACACAGCCTAGCTAAAATTACCAGCCACCTCATCTCATTTCTGAACACATTGTATGTATGTAACATTTATTGGCATCATTTCATAATTTCGAAAGTATAACCTACTCTTATAAAAAATATTGCATCTTACACTAATCACTGCATTTCTACCATGTATTAATTCGAAATCAGTTTCTAACACATTTTTATAACATTTATTACTTTTAGTTTTAATGGGGTAGATGAGTCTTAAAATTTTGAAGCACAAAAATATTTTTATCACTATGAAAACTAGTAATTAAAAACAAATTGTGAAGTAGATCAGCAGTAGGCATTCTCAATTGTTTAAAAAATTTAGTAGCCATCTTTGTTGTTGTGTAGTGAAATTCAGAAAGTTCTCGAAAATAACCTAAAAAAAGAAAATCTTTATCATTAGATAAGAAAATAGCATTCTAGATTAGATTAGACTTGTTATTGTGATTATTTTGAACAATGGAAACCATTAACAAGTAGCAACAAGTATTAGTAAGCTTATATCATTATTCTAAATCTATCAGAATCAATTTTGAAACATGCTATGTCATCTACATTTAGGTAATATCAGAATAAATTCTATATCTTATTTTCTAGTCACACTTTTATAATCTACAATAGCAACCGGTCAATTTTTATTTAAAGTTTTTGTTTAAGCAAAATAGGAGCTAAGAAAATATCTTTTAAACATATTGTTTTATGTAACACTAGTAACTGCCCTCGCTTCCTTCATACCAGTTAAAAACGCACCCAAATATATGTTAAGCAGTTTGATGAATTTCTGAGACGCACAAACTGACAAAATGTTTAAAACCTATTAATTTAATTAAAGCCCCCAATGATAGTATTCCTGAATTATCTTCCAAGAACAAAAATAGGTCATCTACAAATTTATTTTATTACTATAGAATGTAGTTGATAACAATAATGGATATTCTAATAATTTCTACGTATAGTACATAATCACATTTTAAGGTCAAAATTATGAATTGGATTACGTTTGTTTGTTTGTTTGCTTCATGAAGCTATTGGTTTTGTCTTTGGTCTTGCTAGATTATTACATTGTGATGATATACTGTTATTTGAGGATGTTTACGAGATAATAAAAATGCGATTTTTCAAAAAGGTAACCTCACAAAGAGATAATATTGTAAATGTTATAATATGAGTACACATTATAATGTTATATATAATTGTAATATATATATATAATTATTGATCCAACAATATCAATATAATTATCATGTAAAATCGATTACATTTTGAATTTTATTTAAATCGAGATATTTGAGATCACATCACTATTTAGGTACTGTATGTGCATAAAATAACTATTAATCAAACTCACACATCCCTAAACGACTAAAACACCAATTAATTTAATCCAAACCAAACACGAACACAATAATTTGAGAAATAATTTGGAAATATCACATAGTATTTTAAAGCATCAAGCATTAGATATATTTTATTTTTTAACATCAATAAACATGTACTTATAAAGTATTTTAGAATTACTTGCAAGTTGATAAATTTGTGAATTTTATACTACCCACTAAATTGATTAAATACTGGGGCGGTAGTCGAATATTACAAGTGCAATACAGCTTGTGGATAAAATAAGTCTCTGATTAGATAGAAAGAGACAAAAAATCCTAATTTCATGTTTACCCTGCATATTTTTCAGTTCTGACAGGATTTTATCATAAAATTGTTGGCTGGCTGTTTATTTTAGTTTTTGACTACATTCAACGTTACTACTTCAGTACAACATTAAAAATTAGAAAAATAAGACTACCCAACATTTTAGAAATTTCTATAGTACACAGTTGCCATAATCAAACATAGAACACCATTAAAAATAGAACACTTTATGGTTGGTAATATTGTACCTTTGTGATTCAGAAACGTCACAACGAAATACAGCATATACATAAAAAACCATGATAATAAAATTTGCCACCAAATAACAACATATTATATATTATGAAAATGACCAGCTATATTCCGATCACTTTAAAGAATTGTCTATAATAGAACTTTTGTTTTTATTTAACAAGGGGAAAAAAGAGATATTTTCCCGAGCTTTTTTTTCTGGCCCAACTATTTGTGTTTTGTTTTTATAAAATCGATAAAAATATCCATCGAAGCATTGGGCATAGAATACAGATTTTTTTATTTACTTTGTTATCTTTCTCAAAGTAATGCAAGTTTTAGTAATTTCTTGGCTTTCGTAAAGGATATATTGGTTACTACGAAGAACTAAATGAAATCATATTTATTCAGTTAGTATAATTTGAAAATATTACAATGTTTGATGGGAAATATCATTAATTGCAGTTTGCTGTACACAATTCGAGTAGTTTCGAGAATAAGACAGAGCCATAAGAAAGTAAAGGAAGGGGTAAATTAAGATTGACATTAGTACCGTACGCCATCTATGAATTGCAAAGAACATTACATACATTATAAGAACACGATAAAAATTAACAAAAGATGGCGCCAGTGGTTGTATAAAGTAACACCGAAAAGCTGTAAGTTGAAGACGTTTCACGTTACACTAAAGGCCGTGTATTCCGACATAACCTCATAATTTTTTATGCAGCATTACCAAACGGACGCAACACTTGTAATATAATTCATATCTAACATAATAAATGTATATTAAAAAGCTTAACTCAGCACAAATTATACTTTATACTTATCAAAAGTAATGTATAACAGTAGAGTGTACAAACTTCATTTTGTATAATATAATTATACACACAATTTTAGTCGGCATAAGTAGGCAAGCAACATCACACATATAACAATTTTAATACTGTATTTTGACCCCTAAAATAGGTATTTGATCTTCAGTATAACAGGTATTAATTACAGTTCTAAAATTACCATTAATTTTTTTATACATTTTTATGATTTAAATAACCATTATATGATATTTTAGTATCAAGATAACAGTCAGATATAAATAAATGATTTCAAGATGACACTGGAAATTATTATTATTTAAATATAACACATCCTATAAAAATCATAATACAGGAATTGTACTTTTAATGTTAAAAGAGAATTGATAACTGTTTGTATAATTTTTACAGCAATACAATTAATAAGCACTTAATTTAAATTCGCAAAACCAAATTTCACATTTTTTTTTTCAATTTTTTTATTGTATTTGTATGTTTTAATTAAATCAGAACCTTATTTAAAGGATTTTATATTTTGTTCATACATAATTAATATTAAATTAAAATATTTTTCAATAAAATAAAATTTTAAAAGCATCGTAAGATGTGATGTATAAGTTATTTTTAAATAATGTAAAATATTAAATTGGATAAATTCATACGATAGATTTTGTTGAACATTTTCTATATTTGTCAGTTCCATAGTTTAACCATAACATACATACATATTCTATCAATCCACACTTGGCCAGCGTGGTGGACTATGGCCTCATTGTTAGAGCCGAGCCCAGCAGGGAGATAGTCGGTTGCAGAGATGATGATATATGTTCCAAGTGTTTACAGGGAGAAGAATTTGAGGAACGCCGCCGGTGGCACGGGATGCGGTGGTAAAGGACCACCAGCTTCCTTCAGCCGCTCACGGTATTCTGGGCACTGCAGGACACATTTAGTTCAAAAATCCTCAGTTCAAAATTTCCTATACAAAATTATATTATATACATGTTATATTGTTTCGAGATGAGAAGGAAGATTTGGCCTAATGGTTATTATGCAAGTATATTTTTTTTTTTCAAAATTTTCACTCAATATGGCGCTTAAACATCCATCAAACCTAAACTCCAACATCATTAAAATTATTAGGAAAAAAAAAATCAATATTTATTTCAAAAAATTATTAAATACACTCATTAGTGAACATTTGAAAATTTCAATATACTACTGTTTCAGAGAGGTACCTTCATGTAACCATAAAAAAGAGGAAGAAGCGGAAAAAGAATCTCCTCAGTACTTCTTTCATCAACCAAGCTGTGTATCTGTGTGTGTCATATATATGTATGTGCCCGTGTGGCTCTCACCTGATCTGCGATGCAAGGGTGCCCCAGCGACCGCCAGAAGAGACACTTGCAATGGCGGCACAGTGACAGTGTCTCAGCATACTGGGCGTCTTCTCGAAGACCGTATAACCTGGAAAACATAATGAAAACAAAATTTAATGCTTCCTCAGTTTAGTTGATTACTAACTTCCTCACTCAGAGTATTTAATGGTTAGTTAAATAGCTCCTTAGTCTGTATAAATTCTGCATTAAGGATTTATCATTGCAACCCTAGACTGTCCCACTACTGGGCTCGGGTATCCACTCACTAGTGAGGAAATGCAGGACGTACTCCACTACCCTGCCCAAGGTTTGTATATAATGAATATCTAACTATTCTAAATATAACATATCTATACTCGATCGATCGCAAATTTAGCCTTCAAATCGCAAGTACCGCCTTCAGGTACTCGGAGTAGAAATCTCGTCGAACCTTAACTTTGGACGATTCATTGAATCCAAAGCTAAACAGCACCTAAGAAACTAGGCATCCTAGCAAAGTTTCGGCAGTACTTCACACCACAACTACTTTTAACCCCTTATAAGCCTCAGGTCCGATCTTATGTGGAATACTGCTGCCATATATGGGCTGGTGCTGCCAAATGTCACCTGTCAGCATTGGATTCGATGGAGAGGCGTGCTAAAAGGCTTGTGGTGAACCCGCATTGGTTAAAACCAAATTTCAATGCCTCGAATACAGGCGCCAGAGTTGCTAGCCTCTTATACACT
>DWJZ01010388.1:0-10142 GCA_018249125.1 Asbolis capucinus
ACTGATAAACATACATATATTTTTTAAATACATACTTATAGAGATATTTACACCCAGACACACAGAACAAACATTCCATCTTATCACATAAAAATTTGACCTGGGTGGGAATCGAACCCTCGACCTTCGGTGTAGCAGTCCGGTTCACTAACCGGCCTGTCAGTTCTCCTACGGATCTCGTCATTTCTGACTCGATCACGTAGAAAAATACCAAGCATAGCCCGCTGGCTACGTAACAATAGCTACATAACATTATTTATTATACTTCTCGTGGGACACCCTGTATATTTACAAGTTTGAGTTTCGGAATTGACGGTGGCAATACTTGACAATTAGACATGACATTTTGTGACAATGGATTTTGACGTGTAAAGTTCCCTTCTAACCTATCGACGGCACCGGCAACTAGTGCGCCAATAAGAATTGCAATTAAGTTATAATTTGCCACAGGATGTTTTTTTTTTACCTTCTATAAATTAGTGCTTGACCGGGATCCTGCCTGATGGTAAGCAGCGATTCGGTCAGCAATGGTAAAGCGCACTAACTTAGTAAAAGCCTACTCACTCTTGACTGTCTACAAAAGACAATAAAATAACTTCCATATATTTGAATATACGGATTTTCGTTTATCCAAACGCCGCATCCCAAAAATTGCATTAAATTAAATTGTAAAATTAGTACCTGTCGTTATCAACCTCCCGACACACCGCCAACATGGCGGAGCACACGAAACTATATCTATTTGCTGGTGATTCTGCCACTTGACGCGCCCACGATATTTCAATTTTACCTGCAATAACAAATATGATTAAATTTTTAAATAAAATAAAATATTTAAAAACACAAGTTTTAATTATGGATCCCTAATAAAAAGAAATACACGTGGGTCTAATTAAGCTGGCAAGATTTGACTCGTAACAAACAAATATACTAACATACACTGCAAGTTAAATAAAAGGTTGTAAAAATAACGATTGTTTAAGAATGTAGCCGATAAATGACGACACGATCACTTCACTTAACTTCACCTATGATCAGTACCACCATGGTGATTAGTACCACCAAAAACATAATAACAGATCGCTGCTCAAGAAGAAACTTACGGCTTCCAAAAAAATTATTTTCCATAAGCAGCTGATACTGAGCAGCAAGGACTTATTTCGTGTATATTATTTCAGTACAGCGCCACCTAGTGTAATTTATTTTACTAATTAAACTAAGAATAGCACCACTTGATTATTATTTTTAAATAATTATCAATATATAATAATCAATTGACAGGCCGGTTGGTCTAGTGGCTAATGAACCTGACTACTACACAGAAGGTCGTGGGTTCGATTTCCACCCAGGTCAAACTTTTCTGTGATGAGCAGGAATGTTTGTCCTGGGTGTCTGGGTGTGTAATAAAAATATCTATTTAAGTATGTATTAAAAAGTATATATGTATGTATGTTTATCAGTTATCTAATCACCATAGTACAAGCTAACGCTTAGTTTGGGGTCAGATGGCCGTGTGTGAATTGTCCAAAGACATACATATAATACTTAATGAAGTTAAAGTAAAAATATTTTATTTCATCAAAGGAACATCGAACATCTCACTTAATACTCATGGTTCCAAAATTGATTCCATTATAAAAACCTATTCTTTGACCCAAAAAACTATAGTTCATAGTGTGGTAAGGTAAATAAAATATTTCCTTTTCCTTACCTTTCCGCGGGCTAGTAAAGAATTCACTCAGGAACTGAGGATTGTATTGATTGTTGGACGGAATCGGTTGTAGAGGCGAATAAAGTGCTTGTCTGAAAAAAAATTATATAAGTCGTCATCAACATTGTATATAATAACTTTATAACTGATGGCTGTCTATAACTGAAAGATGTTTGGGAAAACACATCAGTAATTAACTAAAACAATGATTGCTGGAATTTTTGTTTCTCTGTGTGCACGTTAATTTCATAAACGGCTGATCCAATTTCAATGAACGTCAGTTCAATGTCCCAATTCTTTTGTGTATGCGATAAAAAGTTTCCCGAGCCGGTATTGTAACGACCCCTAGGACCTTTCAAAAACAGCTAGATTCCTTTAATCCTACTGACATTATAAATGTGTAAGTTTTGTGAGCATTGTTTGTTTCACTTTCACGCAAAAACTACTGAACCGATCTGGATGAACTTTGGCACAGAGATAGATTATAGTCTGAAATAACACATAGGCTACTTTTTATCAACGCACCTACCACGCGGGCAATGCCGCGGGCGGAAACTAGTGTTAACATATTTGTTCAAAAACATACTTAATTTTAGGATACGCATTAGCGAACGTATCAGCGTGCGGCGCGTGACAGAGATGCGCGGCCGCCTTATACAGGTCGTGGAGCTGCGCGAGCACGCAGCGCTCCGCCGACCCGCAGTCGCCAGGGTTCACCACGCACTTCACCAGCCGGCACAGCTGTTCGAACACCGCTGACGTTTGCTCAACGCACACTGCGAGCAATGTTTTACTGTAGGCCATCTTTTAGGGCTACGTAGGAGGTTAAGTTTGCTTTGATGTGTTCGTCTGTCTACACATATTGGTATGGATGGAATTGGATATGAACCTAAAGGCCACTGCGATCATGTTTGATCTATTTTAGTCTGTATACACTTGAGCCTTGGCATCTATCAGAGCAAGAAAGCGGCAAAACAAAACCTTGATTTATTTTTTCTAGGTTTCCTCCTCTGCTGGTAGGTGATTCCATAAACAAGTGTCACATTTTTTTTATTCCCTCTATAAAGTACTATCTTTTTGAAGCGGACTATGTATTTTTTGAAACGTACAATATATATTTTATGGCATTTAAAAAAAAATACCATATTCAATCAAAAAACCGTTGGCAACCCCATTTAGGGGGTACATTTTAAAAACAGCTAAAAAGAGGAATGTATCGTATTAAAGTACCAAAACTTTTTTAAACGCGAAGAAATATTCTCGGCTTTCGAGTAGGTCTATGTGCACTTACGCAGCAAGCACGAGTGGTATCTCCTCAAGGCGCCGACGGTGTATAGCGCCAACGCCGACGTATACGCGCGAGGCGCCGCGAGCCCGCTGCTAAGCGCGCCGCGGGTTATAAGCGCGCCCTCTACTTCCGATAGCTCTTTCAAAATCTGCATATATTGTTTTTATTTTTTACACACAATGAATACAAGAAAATAAGTTTATGAAAATGTGTACAAGTACCATACTCATTCCTAGTTGGTATTTCTTACAGCAGACCCAAAAGTAAAGTGGTGATGTAGATAGTGTATAAAAAAATGATAAAATCAATTTAAAATAATAGTCACAATTTAAAACTTAATTAAAACAACAGTAAAATTTATTTAATTTTACAATTAGATTTGTTTAATATAATATCTAACAAAATATTTTAAATGCTTGCCAAATCCGGTTTGATGTTTGGTAGGAATAAACATCAACATGTCCGTCTGACATAGTAAAGAATAAAAATATATATCATGAGTAACCGAATCTATTAACGTATTACCTGTATACAAGTCTCAATAAGCCCGTGCACATTCAAAGCAATCTCCATGAGATCAAGAGCGAAGGCTACGTGGTCCGGCTGCGGGAGGTACGTGGTCGCGCCCGCAGCGTACGCAGCGAGCGCCTCGCACACCGCCCCGCCCACCGCCCACGACACCGCGCCTTGCTCGTACATTGACATCGCCTGGGAATATTAAGAAAAATAAACGGAGAATGCTTTTAGGAATAGGCGCACTTTCTATGACACTTTATAAGGCAATAAAGTTAGAAATAAATAAGTAACATGTTTTGATTAATGATTTTTTTATTTATTGATGCTTTCGAAAAATAAAATTATTTACGTGATTTAATTTACTAAAGATTACAAATTAAATTATATATTGTATTGATTATAGATATTTATATCTTTTTATATTGTATTATTTTATATTATGTATATTATACATCATATTATGTATGTATCCGCGCTTAAGATTTTTAATGAAGTTTTATGAAAATAAACAAACTCAAGTACCTGAAACTTTTGGGTAACGGCTTCAAAATTAAATTCACTTCGTGAATGTTTCTTGATCTTTCCGCCTTCCGCCACGTCTATTGAAAACTTCTTCGAGAATAGTTTGCAGATTTCTATAATAAAAAATATACATTCATTTACAATCTACTATTAAGCAAAGACTTCTGCTATTATTATTTACTAGTAAAAATATATGTTTTAAGTTAATACCGTCGCGGATACTAAACATTTTAAATGTTAACAAGCACTCGCGACTTATTTGTCATTAGTGTCAGTGTCAAGTGTCATCTGTCAAGAATATACTAACAAACAGAAGATTAGTAACAGTTTGCATTTAAAATTTTCAGTAACAATATGTCTTATATCTTCTTAAAAGGTGTTATATCTGCTATGACTGTTTTTGTAATATACACGCGTAAGACACGTGTCTACTGTATCATCTCATCTCCAATATTTTTTTGGAGACTAAATGAATCCTTCACAAAGATTTAACAAACCTTTAGTCATCTTCTTAACAGCATGCTTAGCATCATCCCGCTGCCGTCCGACGCCGTACAACAGGATGTGGCGCTGGTTCGCGTCGTGCGGCGTGTGCTCCGGCTCCGCGGGGGGGAGGGGGAAGTGCATCGTGTAGTGGTAATGGCGGGAGACCGCGCCCTGGGACACGCCCGCCGGGTGCGACGCGCCTGGTACCGTGCTCGATGACCGTATACCTTAATGATTCGAGGTTTTAGTTTGCTTTTCTCATCTAAACTAACATTGAGAATTTGTTTGTTTGTAGTTGAGTGAAAAATGAGTTGAAAAAATATTTTTGTGTTGGATAGTCCATTTATCGAGGAAGGTTATAATGAATTGAAATGAAATGTATTTATTTTGTCTTAAGAACCAAAAGCTCACTTAAAGAAAAGTCAAAATTTAACAATAAAAGTCCCTACATCAACACTGAAATGAATAACAAAATATATATTTAAAAAAATCTATGATAAAGCCTTGAGTCTCGATAGACAATACTTATCTGTCATCGACTTTATAAACGAATACAATAGAATACTTTGTCGGCGGGAAATGCTTTATTTCCACTGGAGAACATTTTAGAATAAAAATTTATAAAGATATGAAAACATCATCCGTCCTTACAATCCGTCTCATTTGGAATATTAGTATCATAATTTACCTGGTACAGACATTGGTCCCATTCCCATAGACTGCATGCCAGGAATACTCATACCGCTTGGCCCCATCATCGGTGAATTTACACTAAAAGAGAAATTAAATAAATATATAAATAAACATCTTTGCACAATTCACACACGGCCATCTGACGCCAAACTGTTAGCTTGTACTATGTTTATCAGACAACTGATAAACATACATATATATTTTTAAATACATACTTATATATATAGTTACACCTAGACACACAGAACAAACATTCCTGCTAGTCACAAAAAAGACTATAATCTATCTCTGTATCAAGTTTCATGCAGATCCGTTCAGTAGTATCTGCGTGAAGGAGTGACAAACAATTCCATCCATCCTCACAAACTTTTGCATTTATAAAATTTGTAGGATGAAGACAAGCAAACTGAAAAAAAAAAAAAAAAAATTAATAACAACATTACAGAAAATACACATAGAAAAAGAATTGTATAGTGAAAATAACCTGTGTGACGATTCCCCGGGATCCTTAGGACTATCTGGTGCATCCATAGAGTTCTGCTGGTCCTCCTTTATATGCTGCAGCAGTTTATCGAGGTCATCATCAATCTTGGAGTCGTCCAGATCCATTCGAACATTTTCCTGGTGAAATAAAAAGTCTAATGTATCATTATCATCAACCTTTGGATTTCCACAGCTGGACATAGGCCTCGCCTATTTTGCATCACTCTGACTGGACCGGGGCCTTTTGAAACGAGCGGATGTCTGCTGCCTAAATTTCATGGATAAACTAACAAATTCAATCTTTTTTTCAAATATTGATTAATATAAGAATAGTTTGTTATTGGTGTTCGTATGCGGAAAAAAATGTCCATTGTTATCATCTGCCTATCGATTGAAAATTTTTACAAGCTTTTATTTAGCTTGCAGTGTATGTATGTATATCAGTATATTTGTTTGTTACGGGTCAAATCAAGCTTAATTGGACCCACTTCCTCTAACACTATGGAGCTGGAAGTTTACTGCTTCAGTTTTGATCAGTTTTTATGATATGCATGACCTGATACTACATTCAAAATTTGCTCTAGACAAGGGAACTCCTCAACGGTTAACAAGTATGTAATTTTGTGCACTTCCTTGTATTAGGGACCTAAAATTAAAGCTTGTATTTTTTAATATTTTAATAAATTGTTTTATAGTTGGCTTAACAAGGTTTCCTGGGTCCGCTAGTATAAATATTTTAAAAAATTAAATACCGTTTTTTCTATGTATATAAGATAAAAACAAATAAGATATAAATATAAAAAACAAATCTAAACCAACCTCCATCTTAGGTTTTAGGTCTATAGTGGCAAAGATATCGTCGTCCATGTTGTGGTTGGTGCCCGTGCTGCTGGCTGGCGGCGCGACCGTGTGCCCACTGCTGGGGTGCGTGGTCGACGCTGGCTCCGTGGGCGATATGAGGTCTCCTACAATCAACAATATTTTAATTTTAACACATTGACAAACCCAGTTTTCTTTGGAATAAGGAGTTTTAAAGATAAGTATAAGGTATATACCATTCAAGACTATGCGTGCAAGATTAACTTATAGTATGTTTGTAAAAAAGACTATTTTTCCCTTTTCGATACAACATCAAATTGTTTGTGTAGTGCGTTTTAGTGAGCTTGCAAGACCATCTGTAAATATAAATTAAACACCACCGTAATAAAAAAAGAGTTTTTAATAATCACCACATTATATATATGAAAAACTAATAATTCAATTAAGAGGGGGTTTAAAAGAGTACCGGAAGTTTTTTTCCGCTGGGTTTTTTCCCTTCCGGCCTACACTAGCGTACATAGTCCTAAGTTTGTATTATCTATAAAGTCGATGACAGATAGGTATTGTCTATCGATGCTTTAGGCTTTATCAAAGAATTTCTTTAAATATTCTTTTAATTTGTTAATAAATTTATAACTTATGTAGGGACTTTGTATTGTAAAATTTTGACTTTCGTTAAGTGAGCTTTCGGCTATTGCCACGAAATAAACAATTTTCATTTCATTTTAAGATTTTTTGGCAAAAAATTTGGCTAAGTAAAAAACAAAGTATGCAGTAGATACTAATCTTCTACTGCAACTTCCCTGTCGTCTCTGAGAAGTTAGCCATGTGTTATTACGGATTAATATTTCATATCTGTGACAAATTTCATGCATATCCGTTCAGCGGTTTTTGCGTTATCATCCATCTATCCATCCATCATGCCTCACAAATTTTCACATTTACAATATAAGTAGGTAGTTATCTTTTACCTCTAGATATAAGCGTACACATATACGCGTCGTGTGAGAACACGTCCCGACGGATCAGCTCTCCGAATAAGTGCACCAAGTTAGCGAACTGCTGCCTGTTGCCCGGCGGCGCATTGGGACTCTCGTCTGCAAATATTATCATTAACTAAGTTTTAAAAACGATTTTCTATCAATATTTGTTAATTGGTTTGTATGATATCAAAACTTTTTGTGTTGTTAGGCATTATCGCGAGATTGGTTATGGATTTTAAATTATTAACCAATATTAAGGTATCTTATATTTGAGAATGTATGTATATTGTAATGATTCCTATCCCATGTAATCTTCTAACTTTCATTAAGTGAGCTCGATGTTCCTATGATGAAATAAATAGTTTGACTTTGAGTTTGTGCAGTTAGTAGTGGATAGATAAAGATGGCATTGTTATCAACACGATCTTCAAGTTTTAAGGCAACGTATATGCTCTTCAAAAGCACTGGTACAATATGTTGAAGTACGTTAAAAGAGATATTTCAGAGATAATATATAAAAAAAAAACGATTATATTAGTTCCATTGAAAAAAATTAATGAATAAATGAGAAAATAATTCAAAAAATATATTTTTTTTAATTTATTATTTTCAAACACACATATTTTATAATTTGCTTAACGGTTGCTTGCTGGATATTATCCTCAAAGTGCATACTAAACATTTTAGAAGGAATATTATGAAAATATTACTAATTTTGTGGAATAGCATGATCATTAAATAATTATGTAAAACTTATCCATGAATAATAATATCTTTGGACAACTCACACCATCACACTCGACCATCTGACTCAAAACTAAGCATTAGCTTGTACTGTGGTGATCAGGCAACTGATAAATATACATATGTATATACTTTTAAATATATACTTAAATAGATATTTATTATGTATTATTTTAAGGATTCATTTAATTTAGTATTACTTTATATTAAAATATAAATAATATTACCTAAAACTGGGGCATCATTGTCTAGGAACCGCAGCAATAGATTCTGAAAGAACGGTGGCCCGTTGTACATTCCTGTACCGGAGCTTATCGATTCTTTATCATCTGATCCTGTAATAAAATAACATCACTTTAGTTATAGGCACTGATGGACAATAAAAAAAACATTATTTTTGTGGTCGATATCGTTGTTTATGAACATCTTTAGTAGTTTGAAAACATAAGAGATACACAGACAGACAAACAGACTTAACAACTGACTGACTATACTGTTTCAGACAGACAAACAAAAAGATGGATAAACAGCCAGACAGACAGACAGACCGATAAACAGAAAGACATACAGACTTGTGTCCGCATCCTACTTATAAATACGAAAGTTGGTCAGATATCAGAATGCATGTTCGGGTGGATATTTATTATTCTTTCACGCAAGCACTGTCGTATCTGAATGTTTTTTTTTTCACAGAGATACATTACAGTCTGAAATAACACATATTCTACTTTACATACTTAACACAGTGCAGAAACTAGTTAATAATATTAGTAACTGACCAGTAGCATGATGGTCGTGCTGATGGTGGTGCTGCCGTCGGTCGAGCAGCGCTGCGGCGGCCATCGCGCGATGCTCCCCCCACCGCGCGCCGCACACCGCCCACTCGCAAAGCACACGCACTACCGCGTACGAACACGCCCACTCCTGGAGGACATGAACGAGTTTTTTAAACTTGATTGGTTAAAAAAAGGTTGTTGAGGTACGGGGTATGAGTAAGCTGATATTGCAAATACTAATTTATTCAGGATACACGACTGTAATATGCGAACGTCTGTAGCCCGACTGTAGAACTGTTAGTGACGGTGTATTAGATCAAATCAAATAATTTATTTCAGGAAGGGATTTTCAGTACAATTTTGAACGTCATTTTATTTGGAATCTACCGCTGTTGCGAAAAGGTGCCATTATAAAGAAGAGGATAAGTATTACACATACCGATGATAGCCTAGTATAGCGGTGATAGCCCAGTGGGTAAAAAATCGGCCTCCTACTCCGAGTCCGGGTTCGAATCTCAGGGCACGGACTTCTGACTTTACAGAGTTATGTGCGTTATAGTGCATTTAAATGTCACCCGCTTTAACGGTGTAGGAAAACATCGTAAGGAAACCTGCACGTCGGGGAGTTTGCACAACTCAGTGTGTGAAGTCTGCCAATCCGCACGTGGCCAGCGTGGTGGACTATGGCCTTAACCTTTTCATTCAGAGATGAGACCCGTGCCCAATAGTGGGCCATGGTAGGTTGAGATGATGAAGCATTACACATTAAAAATTGTAAAACGTCACCCTGCTAGGTTAAGACACCGTGATTTTTATATATAAGATGATTCAATATCAATATACCTATCAAATTCTGCTGCATTATCATCAGTAACCTCAGCGAAAACACGTAAAGAAAAAATATATTTAAAGTTATAACTTACATAAAAGATTAATGTGATACTTACGGGATCTTTAGGGTCCTGATTGGAGTCCTTAGACGGTAGGTTGCAGTTTGCGAACACTTCCTTGTAAAGCGTATCGAGGTTGTTATTCGGGTCCACGCGATCGAAGCAATGTCTGTCTAGTGCTTCCAAGACCGCTAGGACGCGAGCTATGGAATACAATGTATTAAAAAAACC